>JAJMCR010000025.1:0-128132 GCA_030573095.1 Pichia paraexigua | reverse complement strand
TGTGTAAAGTGGACGTTTCCACGTTTTTATATATATTGTATATGGCTTCGAAGAGAATTGATTAGTAGACAATATATAGAATATTATATTTGATGTTATGTTATGTTATGTTATATATTATACGCTATATTAAACCTTTACGTTAAGTAAGTTATATATTACCTAATTATATATTAGTTGTTTATTATAAAGAATTAAGCAGAAAAGTTTAATTATTTATGAACATGAGACGATTTTTTCTTTCATAATAAGCTGCTCTAGTATAGTGGTCAGTACGCATCGTTGTGGCCGATGAGACCCAGGTTCGATTCCCGGGAGCAGCAGGACAAATTATTTGCTTTGCAGGTAATTTTTTTAATTATTCTTTCTTATAAAGAATATTTTTTTTCGGTCCACTGCTGCTTACTCTACCGTTTAAAATAATTATTGTCTCATATTATTGAAATAGTTAAAATATAAAAAAATGTGAAAAGCAAAAAACAAAAAAAATATGAAAACTGAAAATAAAACTAAGAAACTAAAAAACTAAAAAACGAAAACTAAAGTAATAAATAAACTTTGATTTGATATTAAAAAAGGGCTAAGATGTGGAAGTATGATAATGAGTTAATTTATAATTGGGGTAAAAAGTAAATGTGAAAACTGAAAACTGAAAACAAAATAAAAAAAATAAAAAAAAAAGCAGAAATTATGGTTAAATGTATTATTAAGGAGTATTGTGGTATTATAGTTGTAATTGAAATTATGATTATTATTGTGATTGTATTATAAGGGGGGCCAAACCGAGTTATTGTATTAAATGTAAATGTAAGTGTAAGTGTGAATGTAAATGTGAATGATGTAGGTATCTTATTGTATAGTATGGTATATTCTGGTATAATTTGTGGATATCTTGTATGATGTGGTATTTTGAGCTCTGATTTGACTACATGAATTTTTGGAAATGTTTTTCATCAAACCAACCAACTTTTTCAAAAGCAGCAAACAAACGACTTGCTTTGTTAACATCAATTTTACAAGATTTTTGAGCATCAGTTCTTCTAAATGGTAAATTATATTTCATTCTTTTAACTTTTTCCTGAAATATTCTTCTTTTAGAATCTAAATAAACTGCACATGGTAATCTTAAAATTGAAGCCAATGTAACTTCTGCAGGATGTAATTCATTAATTAATGGATCAT
The DNA here is from genome assembly GCA_030573095.1 of Pichia paraexigua. Lineage (NCBI taxonomy): Eukaryota > Fungi > Ascomycota > Pichiomycetes > Pichiales > Pichiaceae > Pichia > Pichia paraexigua. The sequence continues at coordinate 126,950 of JAJMCR010000025.1, read as the reverse complement.
TTGATAAATCCATTGATTGTCCTTTCCAATCAGTTTTTAAACATTTATTATTTGATGGTAAAGTAGTTAATAATGGACAAAAATCTTCAATTTTTTTATAATCATAATTATAAACAATTGGAGTTGAAGTTCTTTGTCTTTTTGGAGTCGATGCAGGACTTGAACTAATTCTTTTGTTTGTTGGCGTTGAAGGTCTTGAAATAACTGAATCACTATTATCAACAGTTTTCAATTCAAATTTATTTTGACGTATAAAACGACGAGTTCTTGGTTTCTCTAAATCGGAATCGGAATTTGAATTATATTGTAGAGATGAATTATTTGATCTAGATGAATCATAATGATTATTACGGAGTGAAAGTTTTGAAGAACTATATCTATTGGAATTTGAAGATGACGAGTTAAAATTGAATTGGTATTCTGATAAAAAATTCAATTGGAATTTTTTATAGCCTGGTTTATTCAGTTGTTTATAAGGATTAATGAGTAAAATTGACTTATTGGATAACGAATCGGATTCATAATTATTGTTTTCAATTTCATTGTAAATATCAAGACTTGATGAATCAATTGGAGAACCTGAATTTGAGGACGTTGTACTAACATCAATAGAATTCTTATCATCATCATCATAATCATCATCATCATCATCATTATTATTATTTTCAATTATAATTGGTGATTTAGTAGAAGAAGGAATAACAGACTTGATAGGAGTGGAATTCTCATTAGAGTATAATTCTAAATATCTCAAGTCACTAGTCAAAGGCTTTGAAGCTCTTGGGAACAAAAGGGTTGGAATGTTATCATTTTCATCACAACCGTTTCTTGTATATGGAGATAAAGGTGGAGATGGCATATTCAAATTTAATGAAGAACTTGATTTAATTTTAACCGAGTCATCGCTATTTGCATTATCATTGACTGGAGTCATAGTATCACGAATTAGTATCGACATTACGATGAATTGAGTGTGATAAAGGCTAATTGTGTTGATAAGATAAGAAACGAAAAGTATAATAGAAAAGAAGGGGAAAGCGGAAAGAAGAATGAAAGGGTAATAGTCAGATTTAAAAGATCTACAAGAGAGAGGAACCAGAGAGATAAGTAAAAAAAATTTGCAATAAAAAAAGAAAAAGAAGAAAAAAAGAAAAGACAAGAAAAAAAAAAGAAAAGAGATGATCATCAATGAAAATTGTGGTAAAATTTTTTCATGCCCTATGTAATGATTTATATAATTGCAAGAGGCATGTGATGACCCAATCAATATAGGGCAGTGGCAGGAAGTAGCATACCGACGACGACAGCGAGCGGGGCAGTGTTTGCGTGATTCAAAGCTGTGACTCTTGCTGTCTCCGTCTCTGGCCTTTGGCTAGGCCCACCCCCTATGGAAGTCCCACAATACAATCGCAATACTCTAATTGAGTGGCGTCTGCGGAGTTGCACCGTTATTTTGTTTTGGGAAAAAAAGGGCGCCGAATTGGAAAACAAAGTGGAAACGCAGAAAGAAACGAGTGACTGAGGGTGTGCAGGTTTTGTTGCGCCGGGTAATGTTGTTTGCCAGTATGAGTTGACTCAGAGGATGAAGAGCAGAGGAGGCAGAGACCAGAGCAAAACACCCACCGTAACACATGTCCAGCCAGCGGGGGAAACACAGTTTGGCAGATCTGCTTGATGCAGCCAACAGCGAGGCCGAAGGCGATAACGACGTTGTATTAGAAGACGCAGATCAAGCAATTGCTGACAAGGATACATGCACAGACTGTGAACGTATGCCCAAGGAGTTGTTCTGCAAATCGTGTGACGAAAACTTCTGTAGGGTTTGTTTCCAATTTGCACATCGAGGCGGGAAAAGAAAGGAACACATCTATGATGAATTAGTGAAGGACAGTTCCTTAGGTTTTGAAACTGGTGTCAAATCAAACAGAGAAGGAGAGAATTCACAGGAGGGAAATGAGGGAGGGGAAGACGCAGAAGATTGTGATAATGAAATTGATTCTGATAAACTGAAAGCTCAAGATAGTACAATAAATGATAGACATATTGAAATCATGAAAAAGATTAAGAAAAATATCAGATATATTCCAATGAGATTAACATATGATGAAAGACAGTTACTTAAACTATTAGAAGCTGCATTGTCTGTTTCTGAATACACGGATAAAGTTGATATCATATCATACACCTCGAAATCAAAGAGAATTATAAGTCAATTAAAGGAAATTTGTTCTATTTTAGCAGGGTTAGTCGTTTCATCGAATATGAAAGTAGGACAAAAATTGATTGAAAATAAAAATTTTGTTGACAATGCAGATTGGTATAAAAACATTTTTGAAGTTGGCAGAAGATATAAAATTATGAATCCTGAAAAGTTAAGAGATACATATGGTAAATTATGTTATATTATAATGGATTCTAGGTTGAAAAATATCAAAGAACATATGGAGTTTGATTTATATAAGCCAATTTTAACGATTGAAAAGTTTTTAATGGAAAATTCCAATGATTTTTCGAATGCTTTATTTAATGATATTGAAATTTTGAATGCTACTGCAGATATCAGACCTGAAAACAAATCAAGATTTTTGATTAATAAATTGATCAAGCAAAAGGAAAGATCAATTGAATATTTATCCAATAAGTATAAATCCAAAGATGGTCTAGATAAAGACCAAATTAAGATGGTTTTATATTCAATTGGAGATTTTAATAATTATACTAATAAAAATAGAGTGCCAGTTATTAATATGATTAAAAGACTAGATGATTTTTTTGAAAACTCATCAAATGATCCAAAATATTCTCTAGGTATAAAGGATGGATATAATGGATCAAGATTAACGCATAATCATGAAAAGCAATATCTTTATGTTAAACAAGCCTTAGGATTATGGAATTATGTTATGAGAGATTTGATTGAATTATGGTCTATAGCCGATTTTGATTTATTTGATGGTAATAATTACAGATTAGCTGATACAGGACAAGGATTTCAAAGAATTAAATCATGTCCAAAATTATATAAAAAAATGTATTCAATTTTACATGAATGCCAATCAAATTTTGATTATTGGGTTGGTGTACCAGTCATTCATTTAGGTGATGATGCAGTTCCTAATGCTTTATTCTTTTTAGATAAATATATTCAAATACCAACCATTTTAATTCCAATTGATAAATGTATTGAATCGATTCCAACCATGGCATCAAATGATAAGTATATAAAATCTATGTTTGAAAGTCAATTTGGATCGATTGAAAATTTACAAAAGGATATTTTAGCTGATTATTTTAAACATGGATTTGATGGTTCAGGAGCTGATAATTATTACTTTGCAGGTTCATGTGTTGATGCATCTTCAACATCAAGTTGTGAGTTTTGTAATACTATTAGTAAAAAACCATACTACAATGTATTCTTGTTGAGTGGATTTACTAACTTCAATGGAGATGGTTATTAAAGATAGTTTAGTAGATAGATAGTATGTACATAGTAAAAACAGAGATAGAGAGAGAGAGAGAGAGAGGCTATTTTGTTTTATTCGATTTACCGTTTTAGCGAATCAAGCGGGGCGGCGTTGAAGTATTTTGATATCTATAAAAAGGGAAGAGAGGTTCTTAATTCTTCGTAGAACCTGATGAGCCCAGCTATGATTTTGAAAAAGGTATCGACAAAAGACTAAGAATGAACCATCAATTGAGAAGATTTAGCACATCTTTAATTATTTTGAAAGCCAATTCGAAACTTGAATATAAACCCAGTTTTTTACAATCGTTTAAAATCTGGTTTGATGAATTAAGCAATTACGATGATGCAGATAGACTTTCACAGGATAACTTCTTAAGTTATGTTATTCCATATTATAGACCCATTGAATTGGTGGAAGATAAATATAAGCCATTTAGAGCATTCAACAAAAAGACAAGCATTAAAGATTATGAGAAATTTGATTTATCTGATGATAGTCAATGGTTTATAAATGAAATCAGAGTTGAAAAGGGAGACGTGTCAAATATTAATACTAAACATTTGGTTATGCTCCATGGGTATGGTGCATCAAGTGGATGGTTTTATAAGAATTTCAAAGGATTGATTGAAAACAGTGTGAATACGGACAATTTAATAATTCATGGAATTGATATGATTGGCTTTGGATTGAGTGGCCGACCAAATAATGTTAGATATTCAAAGGATTTAGAAACCAAATCAAGTTTAAAAATCAAAACTGAAGGTATTAAATGGGGGAAATATTCTACATGTATCAAATGCGGCGGACATTTAGATGGTAAAAAGTCCAAGGATAAACATTGGTGTTATTGTTCAGATGAAGAAGAAGAACTAAGAAAGGGGATTCAAAACAATTCGCAAGCGAAGATAATTATTGAAAAGGAAGATATCATTGAATACTTGCATAATCACAAAGAACTAATTAGTGAAGTTGAGAATGTTTATGTTGAAAGTTTGGAAAAATGGAGAATCAACAACAGTATTGAGCAGTTTGATTTATTGGCGCATTCCTTGGGTGGTTATTTAGGATTTGCCTATGTTTTGAGATATCCCGAAAGAGTGGGGAAAATAGTCATGGTTAGCCCAGGCGGCGTAGAAAGATCACCGTTTGCAATCAGTAATCCGGAATACGAAAAGATAGTCAGAGAAGGCGATGCTAAGGGTGAACTGAGAATGCCGATTTCCAATTTCGTTACCAACTACGGGTTTTTAGGTCGATATGGACTAATCAGCTCCAACTTCCGCAATATCTGGAACATGAGAGCATCCGTGTTTACAGGCTTGAGATGGATCGGGCCGTTTGGACCAAAGGCGTTGATTCAAAGAAACTTCGACAAGCTGGTCAAATCCGGCAACATCCAGGATATGCAAGAAGTCAAGCTGTTTCTGCACTACATCTACAGTTGTTCAGTCCGGGCGTCGTTTTCCGAAACCAGCATCACGAGGATATTTGACGCCACGGTGGTTGGCAAGTACCCCATCCTGGACAAGATCAGAGACTCCGGAGACGTCCTCCACGACAAGAAGATGCTGTGGGTCTACGGCGAACACGACTTCATGTACAAGGCCTGTGGAGCAGCCGCAATGGCGGCCATGGCCCGTTGTGGGAACAAGACGCAGGCCATGGCGGTGGTCAGCAACGCCGGCCACAACATGTATCTGGACAACAGTGAAGAGTTCAATGGGAAGGTGGTGCAGTTTCTGCAGTACTAGCAACAAACAACGCGATGCGCGAAACAATGCAGACGCGCATGCTGCGTTTGTTGTTGTCGACGACGTGTTTCTTTCTCGAATTGCTTAAATAACAAGGTTCTGCTCTGGCAATGGCCTGTTGTTTACCCTCTGCTTCTTTTCCTCTGGCTCTGGCTTCTGCTTCTCTGCTCTTTCCTTGACGACGCATCCTCGCATCTCACTCTCTATCCCCTCACGCGCAGCACATTATGAAAGGTTTAATTCTTGTCGGTGGTTATGGTACCAGATTAAGACCATTAACATTGTCTTATCCAAAACCGTTGGTTGAGTTTGCTAACAGACCAATGATTTTACACCAAATCGAAGCGTTGGCAAATGCTGGTTGTACCGACATTGTTCTTGCGGTTAACTACAAGCCAGAAGTCATGGTTGGTGCTTTGAAGAAGTACGAAAAGGAGTACGGTGTTTCCATCACTTTCTCGGTCGAAGAAGAACCTCTAGGCACTGCAGGTCCTCTTAAGTTGGCTGCCAACATTCTACAAAAGGATAACACTCCGATTTTTGTTCTTAATTCGGATGTCATTTGTGAATATCCATTAAACGATTTATTAGAATTCCACAACAACCACGACGGTGAAGCCACTATTGTCGCAACTAAAGTCGATGAACCTTCTAAATACGGTGTCATTGTTCACGATAGAGACGTTCCAAACAGAATCGATAGATTCGTTGAAAAACCGGTTGAATTTGTTGGTAACAGAATTAACGCCGGTATTTATGTTATTAATCCTTCAGTTATTGATTTAATTGAAATGAGACCAACTTCTATTGAACAAGAAACCTTCCCAATCTTAGTTGACCAAAAGAAATTATACTCCTTTGATTTACAAGGTTATTGGATGGATGTCGGTCAACCAAAGGATTTCTTAACTGGTATGTGCCTCTATTTGTCTGCTCAAACTAAAAAGAATAATCCAAATCTTTCTCATGAAGATTATATTACTGGTGGTAATGTTTTAATCGACCCATCTGCTAAGATTGGTAAAGGCTGTTCCATTGGTCCAAATGTTGTTATTGGTCCAAATGTCGTTATTGGCGATGGTGTTAGAATTGTCAGATCAACTATTTTAAAGAACTCTCAAATTAAAGATCATGCAATCGTTAAATCTACAATTGTTGGTTGGGATTCTACTGTTGGTAAATGGGCAAGATTAGAAGGTGTCACTGTTTTAGGTGAAGATGTTACTGTTAAGGACGAAGTCTATGTTAATGGTGGTAAAGTTTTACCACATAAATCTATTAAGGATAATGTTGAAACTCCTCAAATTATTATGTAATATTTTTTGTTTTATCTTTACTTCATTGCTATACTTTAATTTTCTATCTGAAATTTCCATACCTTTTTTCCTTTATATATATATATTTTTTAATATGTCATAAACTCTTTACTTTAGTAAAATCTATTAATAACAGAATAAAAAAAAAAGAAAAAAAGAAAAAAAGAAAAAAAAAAGAACTGAATGTTGAGTCTATCGTCGCAATATTTGGGTATTAGCTATATTTTTTTTTTTGTTTTTTTTTTGTTTTTTCAATATTTAGAATATTCAAAATTTGGCCCTCCAACATTATAAAAAAAAATAAAAAAAATAAACCTATCATATAAATCAAACTAAAATCAATATTTAATTTCTTCAATAAATAAAATTAAACTCATCAATGTCCGTCACAGAAGTTGAGGCATTATCTGTTGAAGTGTGTATCATCTCAATTACTATCTGCATAAAAGCTAAAATACTAACATCTCAAATTCACCGTAACTTTTTATCCAGGATTTAGGATTTCAAGGTAAGAAATCAATTAGTATCTTCTCCAATGTATCATCTGATCTATTGACTCAATTATCATATAAATACACAATCAACTATTTAACCATTTCATACACCAAAGATATTATATTTGCATATTTAAATAATGAATTAAAACTAATTTCAAGTTCAAAATTATCAAAAGTTTTGGAAACTGAAGTAGATGAAGATATTGTTTTAAACACTTTCAATATTCCAAATGATTTTAAAATCACACAGATGCAATTAAACTCAACCGAATCAACACTGTTACTATCTGCACTAAATATCAACAAGTCAATGTCCATTTTATCAATTGATGTTTCACTTTTATTAAGCGGTACCTTTAAAGAACAAGAAATTTATAAATTCGAAATAAATGATAAAATTCTAAGAGTATTACCATCATCAACAGACCCATCATCATGTTTATGCCTTTTGGAATCTGGTTCATTGCATTTGATCAATTCAACAAACCCAACATCATCTAAAATTTTATTCGATTCTATCTCAAATGTCTGTTGGTTTAATAATGATTTGATCGTTTATTCAAAATTTGATGATCTAACTATCAACTTTTATAGTTTAAGTTCACAATCAATTGTTAATTCAATCAAGCTAGAAAATCTTGTTGAAAGAACAGGTCAAATTTTTTATTCTAAAAAGTTAAATGATTCTAATTTAGTGGTTATTATTTCAAATTCCATTGAATCTGATGATTCTGATGATAATTTATCCTATTTTATCGAATTAAACAATGATTATTCTCTTAAAAAAATCCAACTATCATCATCATTATTTACTCCTTGGGGTACAGCTGAACGTATTAGCTCATTTTATATAAAAACTCTGAACAATTGGTCTAAACAATATCCAGGATTATTTATCTCAATGTGTTCGAAATCAAGTGATATTGATATTTCAACAATCAACCAACCAATACAATTGATAAATGATTCAGATCGTGCAGTCATGCCAATGGATGATGATACTGACACCGATGATAATCCATTAGGTTTTATATTAGATTTATCATCTGTTGAAACTGTTAAAGAACCATGCAAAGGTATTGATGATTCTGTTGCATTGCCAAGATTAATTATTTTATCAAATAGAGGTAATTTAATATCTTGGAATATTTGGTCCAAAACTGATATACTTAATAACTCATTAAATTTAAAAAATGCAAAAAATGAATACCTAAAGAATGAAGAATCTAAACCTGCAATTCCTAATACATCTAAAAATGACACTTCCGCTACTGCTCCAATACCTAGTCTAGATTCTTTATCTTTCGGTAAAGAATCAAATAATGAATCAAAACCTCCATCTTCATCTATTTTTGGTACTAGTGGTAGTAGTAACGCACAAGCGAATCCATTTGGTGGTAATACAAATCCATTTGGTGGTACATCTGAGAATTTATTTGGATCATCAACAAAATCTACGATAGGAACAGGTGCCTTTGGCTCAACTGCAACAGGTGGTGCCTTTGGATCATCAAACGAATCCAAAACTCCATTCGGATCAACGAACACATCAACAAGTGTATTTGGATCATCAAATAAATCGACAACATCCAGCGCATTTGGCCAAGCTTCATTTGGATCAAGTTCAAATGCTTTTAAAATGGGTAATAATTCAACACCGACATCAAATGCGTCTCCTTTTGGTAATTCTGTTAGTACGGCATCACCATCTACCTCATCTACGGCTTTTGGAAATACCCAATTTGGTGTAGGATCTTTTAAAATGGGGATGAATAACAACGCTGCTAATACATTAACATCAAAAGAATCAGTCACACCAAAAATAACGGGAGCAACTGGTGCATTTGGTCAATTTAGTAAATCCACAAATGCATTTAGTGGATTGGGTGCAGGAAATTCGACTGCTTCACCATTTGCTCAAATTAATTCATCAAATACAAACACTTCACCATTTGGTTCATTAGGTAAACCATCACCAGCAGCTAGCGAAGCAAAGAAGGAGGAACCTAAATCTGTGTCATCTCCTTTTGGCACATCTTTTGGCACATCTTTTGGCTCATTCAATAAACCATCACCAGCAGCTAGCGAAGCAAAGAAGGAAGAACCTAAATCTGTGTCATCTCCTTTTGGCACATCTTTTGGCACATTCAATAAACCATCACCAGCAGCTAGCGAAGCAAAGAAGGAAGAACCTAAATCTGTGTCATCTCCTTTTGGCACATCTTTTGGCACATTCAATAAACCATCACCAGCAGCTAGCGAAGCAAAGAAGGAAGAACCTAAATCTGTGTCATCTCCTTTTGGCACGTCGTTATCATCATCATCATCAAAAGCGTTTGGTAAAGCAGCTGAAACATCAAAACCTTCTGAAAAATTGTTATCCTTGGGTTCAATTGATAAATCGTTAACTAGCACAAATGATAAAAATAAAGAGACGAACCCAAAAACTTCACTCTTTGGTAATACTTCTACCATTTCTTCTTTATCAAGTCCTTTTAGTGGCTTAGGTAAATCATCATTAATTTCGCAAGATAAGAAGACAGAATCCAAACCAACTCCTGCGTTGTTTGGCTCATCCACATTAAGTGGATTTGGTACATTAACCCAAGTAAACACTAAAAAGGAGGAAACAACACCAAAAATTGCCTCATCTGGATTGTTTGGCAATAAATCAAATTTTACAAGTAACACAAAACCAAGTTTGACTTTTAAATCAGAAGTAAAAATTCAAGAATTAAATTCTAATGATGAATCAAGGGATGATTTTGAGGAAGAATCAGAAGAAGAAGAAGAAGAATTTGATGAACAATCAGAAGAAGAAGAAGAGGACGAATCTGATGAACAATCAGAAGAATCCATCAATTTTGAACAAGAGAAAGATAATTTACAAGTTCCAACACCTTCTACAGAAAAAACTCTTCAATTAGATGAACAAATTGATTCATTTGATTTTGCGTTGAACTATAAGTCTTTATTAACTGAAGATCTTACAAGATTAATTAATGAAAAGAAAATCGACCTGGAAGGTGGTAAAAATTCAGACTATAAACTCTTCTTGAAGGAACAATTAAAGATATATGAAAAAGTTGATGAGAATATTAATAAATTAGTTTCGGAATGGGAAATTAAATACAAGAATGATAAAAAAGAGCTTGCAAGAATTCAGGAAGAGAAACTAGAAAACGAACATAAAAATAAATTAAATAATTTACGCAAATTAAGTGAAGAAAGAGATAGATTATTTCTTGAATCTGAAAAGGAAAGAAAAAGGATGATGGATGTTTTGAAAATGGAATCAGAAAAAAGAAGTAATGAATTAATGAGATTATCTAAAGAATACGAACTCGAAGAAGAAATTTCTAGAAAATTGAAAATTCAAGAAGATTATGATGTTCAAACAATTAAGCTAATGGAATCTCAGCTTAATGAAATGAATGACTTGTATAACAAACAGAAGAAGATTATTGAAGATGAAATCAACCTTGAAAAGAGACGTGTTAGAGAATCTAAAGAAAGGGCCAAATCTGAAGCTGAAAGATTAGCTAAAGAAGAAGCCAAAAAGTTAGCAAAGGATGAAGCTGAATCCATAGGAGATTTAGATGAAGTGGAGGTTATTGGAAAATCTGAAGGTTTTCCTGAAAAAATTGCAAAAGTTGACGATTCTGATGCTAATAAAAATGAAGTTGACGATTTTGATGCCAATAAAAATGAAGTTGACAATTCTGAGGAATCATCCAAAACAGTTGAATCTACTAAACCTGAAGATATTGAGTCTGCTGGAGAACCTGAAAACACTGCAAACACGGAAAACACTGAGAATATTGGATCAGCTGAAGAACCAGTTGAAGTAATTGACAGATTAATAGAACAGAATGCTTCTATTGAATCTGCCAAAGAATCCGAAGCAACTAAAGAGCCACTTGCAGAATCTGGTGAGATTAGTAAAGAAAAAGTTAAGCTGGTTACATCTGATGCATCTGGTGCACCTGTTGAAGAAGCAGAAACAAAAGCAGAGGCGAGTGATGAATCATCCGCCGAAGAGGTTGAAGCTCCTGAAGTATCAAAGGAATATGTTGATACTAGTAAAGAACCAGTTGAACCAGTTGTACCTAATGCATCTGTTGAAGAAACACATGGAGAAGAATCGGCTGGAGCTCTACAACCTCATGAGCCTATTGTAACAGAAAAATCTGTTGAATCCGTTAGTCCAGTCGTTACAAATCCAGTTGAAAAACTTGCTAATGGTGGATCAAATAAAGAAACTACAGTGGTTGAAACTTTTAAAGACAATATTTTTGAGGAAAAACCAGTCGCAGATTCTATTCAACAGCCAGCTGTATCGGATGAAGAATCATTGAAGTGTACTGCAATCTCAAAAGCTACTTCAGAAACAGGTAATGATATACCTGTCGAATCAGCAACTGAAGAGAAATCAAACAACTATGAAGCAGGTCAATCTGAAATAGTTAAAAACGAAACTAAAGCGCACGGTGAAACACAATTAAATACTGTTCCAAAAGAATCTCTTGCCGATGACTCCTTGTCAGGAGACGAAAAATCCACATCTGAAGCCAGTACCGAATCATTTGAAATTGTTAATAAAATTTTAGGAGAAGAAAAAAACAAACCAAAACAAAAGGTACAGCTTGCATCCAGATACGCAGATGAACCAAATGAAATTGAAGCATCAACTAATAAGTCAAATCAAATTGAAGAATCAACTAATGAATCACCAAAAGTAATGGTAGAACAACAGAACAATACCAACAAAGAATTATCTAGTGGTAATATAGTGGATTCTACTGATTCAGTTAATAAATCAAAGGATTTGCTTATTTCAAAAGTGGATACAGCTAAGTTAAATATTGAAAAATCTGTTGCGGTCCAACCTGAACTTATTCGGGAAAACGTTTCTGAATCACCTGAATATTTTAGAATAGCTACATCTACTTCTGATATAATGGAGCACTCTAACACCACTACTAGCATTAATTATATTGTTGAATCTACATCAGCTGTACCAGACTACACTAACGCTTCAACGGAAGTTGATAAAATGATTCTGAAGAAAACATCTACTTTTGAAACAGATGAAAATTATTTCAGTAAATTTTATATTCCTTTAAATGCTCCATTACTACATGCTCGTGGTAATGTTGAATATCCAGAAAATTTTAATGAATTGCCACCAATGGGCAAAGAAATGAAGAAGCTAATTTATGATGTCTTCATTGATTTCAACGTTCTTCACAATAATATTACTGCAATGAATGAATATATTTGTGATCAATCTAATTCTGATTTAATTTTTCATACGTTACAACAATCATCAGGTTTTAGTAATTTCTGGAGGTTTTTTGAAATTCAAACAGTTTTACAAGGTGCTGAAAGAAAAGCAAAGATTTTTGAAGATTTAGCAAAACATTATGATAAGTTAGATATTGATAGTTTAGAATTAAAAAATAAGCTGTTTACTGATTTTAGAAAAATTTTTAAATATCAAGATTCATTAGATAAGATTGAAAAGAAAGATATAAATTTTAAAAAATCTTATTTGAATTCCAACAGACCATTAAATTTTGAAAATGTTATGACACGTCGTTCATTAAGAGAAAAGATTAAAAATATTCAAGAACTTGATAAGACCGTTCAATCTGAAGTTTTGATTTTAAAGAGTCAAATTTATCCTGAAAAAATTGTTAAGGATGAAAGAAGAATGAATGCCATAATTTCTACATTACAAAAAGATTTATATTTACATGCAGAAACTATTTCTTCTTTGGCTGAAGATTATAAAAACGTAAAGGATGGCGTTGAACCATCGAGATTGCTTGAGTCGGAACAAAAACTAAAATCTCTATCTGCCTTATCATTATCAAATGTTGAAAAGGAACCAGTTCATAGGATTTCTAGCATGCTCACCAGTATAAAAGCGAAGAAATCTCTTGCAGATGTTTTGAAGAACAAAGTTAACAATAATAGATATATTCAGCTGTAATTTCTTTAAACGTTTTGTATAATATCAGTTTTAATTTTAGTTAGTACTTTTTGAAATTTTAAATTTGTTTTCTATTACGCCATTCTTTTTAGTCAAAAAACGAGATTTTCAATTTTTACAATTCATTTTTTTTTTCACAATTCAGATCGTATTTTTATTGTCTTAGTGTGGAGTCATCATTTTAATTGTGTTGATTGCCCTTTTATCAACCCCAATTATATTCTAAAATCACTTAGAAAAAACTAGAAATCATGAAGAAGCAGGGGAGAATTAACATCGATTTTTCAAATTCTCGATCGAGGTACAGCCAAAGGACAAATGAAGCCACTTTGGTTGTTGGTAGAAAACCCACAGAAGATAACTCTTCTAAAACAAACGATCAAACATCAATTCATAACAACTCAGCATCAGAAAATAATGATAAATCCAATAATAATGTTAGAAATAAACTGTTGATGCTGAAAGTAGGAAAAAAATCAGATAGTCCGAATACTAGGACTCCACCATTAACTACAAATTTCAATTCCAGTGAAGAAGTTAAATCATCATCATCACCACTAAATTATAAACCAGTTACATTAACCGTTAAATTTCATGAAACTAGAACATCATTTGAAACTGTGTTGGTTGATCCGATGCTTATTCCTGGTGCAAAATCTGGTGATATTGGTGAAATTCAATGTATCAATGGATCAAAAAAAAAATTCTTCTTCAAATTTCAAGAATTCAAATCGGAAAAGAATACTACTGATGATTTGGAGATTTCAAACTCAAATATAAGTAGTCCGATTACAAATCCAGATCTTAAATATGAGCAAACATCCGAAAATGCAAGTAGTTCAAATAATAATGAAAACGCAATGTATGAAAATTCTGCAAATAATATAATATCAATTTTATCAGGTCCAATTGTAAGTACGTTAGACTTAAAGCCAAGAAGCCAAGTATTAGTACGAGTAAGGTCCAAAGATTCAGTTCAAGCTGATACGATTGAAATTTATGTCAAAGATATCCATCTTTCGAGAGGTGATATGTGGAATATTTCCGGATTATTAATTGATAAATGTATTCATAAGAATCAAAAATTATCATATATAAATAATTCAATTAGATTAAATGTAGACAAGATTTACAAGAATGGACATAAATTTTTTTCATCATATGTTGGCAAGGACACAAAAATTGTTTTCAGATCAGATTCTGCAAGATTGATTGTTTTTATTCAAATATCATCAGATATGTGGCATTTTGAAGAAAGCGGAGAGCAGATGTTTCATAAGTTAGTAAATTCATTTTTTCCCAAGGCATTTCAAAAATGGAAAGATTTAGGTACACACCATTTAATTACAATTATTTTATTTAGTAGTGTTGATTTAGAAGGTGAAAATATTCGATATTCAGAAGGTGAAACACCACCAAATAAAGCAGATTATTATAGAGTGGTTGTTGATCAAGTCCATATTTTACTTTGGAATGAAATTATGGCAACACTAAGATTAGAATTTGCTAACTTTAAAAAGGAAATTTATTTACATAAAAATAAACAAAGAGATGCAGATCACCCACAAGAATATGTTATTGAGGGTAATATATTACCATCAACCAAAGGTTCAGTTTTAGAAGCGATTAATTTAGGCATGAGTTTAGTTTCCGATGATTTTAGAGATTCTTATTTAAGACAGACAACTAATCATTTCATAATGATTACACCAGGTACAGGATTATTTGATGTTTCATATGATATGTTAATTAGAACAAGTAAATTAATGTCAACAGTCGATTCTACAGTTGACATTATTTGTTTGAGTCAGGCTCCTTTACATATTGTTCCATTAGTTAGATACTTGGATAATCAAAATAGATTGAAGCATTGTATGCCTAATTGGTTAGATATTTCATTCTGGACAGATAGTAGTCAAGCAGTTCATCAATGGTTGCCTAAATGTAAAATCTATGATTTACAAATGATGGGAGTTATGGAAAATGAATTATCAAACGTTAATATAAACGACTTAGAATTGTCAAATTACAGTTGTGCAAGGGATGCAATGGAGGCTTATGATAGGGATGTTTTTAACTTGTCAATAACTACTAAAAAAGGAAAAAAAACCAAAAATAAACACGTTTTGTTACCACCGTCTTCATCATCATCATCATCATCAGTAAATAAATTTTTTGATCGGAATACAGGTATTTCAGTTGAAAAAATTGACAAAATGGATGAAGGATTAAAACCAGCTGAGTTGATAGCTACAAATAACAAATCGTCAGCTGCAACATGTAATGCATTTGGAGTCTCAACTACATCAAAACCTAATGTTTCAGCATTCTCGACACTATTATCACTTTCTAAACATTCAGATATTAAAACAACTTCATCTACCGCATATAATTTTGTTAAAAAAATGATAAGTACACCAATTATGAGACCAATATCGCCATCAAGCGACAGTAGTTCATTAAAAAACTCATGTTCGAATTCTGTTTCTAATTCCAATTCAAGTTCAGTTACAGATTTAAGTAATATCGACTCAATGAATTTGAATGATTCACTAAATAATGTATCCAAACGATCAGTTAGTCAACCAATCAGTGGAAGATCAAGTACATTAAATGGAGAAAATTTATCATTACCATCAAAAAAACAGCAACCACAAAATCAACAACAATTGATCATTAATAATAAAAATCAAAAGAAAAAATTAGGAGCTACAAAAGTTAGTAAGCAATTACTTAAATCAAACAAAAGAAAATTATCTGAAAGTGGTAAAGGTTCAATTTCAAATAATTATTGGACTAATATTTCAAATCCATCAAATAAATTTTCATCCGATATATTAAGTATAATATCATATGGTAGATGGAGATTTGTATTTCCACCAAATGTTAAAAGAAAATCAGTTAAATGGACATCATTATCATCACCTGCATCATTACCAATCTTGACGAATATTTTTCCAACATTGACTGACTTTAATCAGAATTATACATTTAGAATTTATGACATTATACTTAATCAAGATACAGTTAACGAAAATCAAACTAGTGAAACATTAATGAAGAATATGATTTCACTAAGAATGACATTGGGATTTCAAATCTGTATTGGAGATAATGTAGTCAAAGTTGAAAAACATAGGAAACCAAATGGTGATAGTAAATTACTAATTCAATTTTTAAATAGTGATAATTATCTTGGGTCAAGAGTTTATTTAAGCTTGGGTAATGAAATTCATAGAATTTGTTGCGATTATAATAGATTAATTAATGTACAAGTTTATAAACGTGTTTCCAGCAGTGATGAACAATTAACGTTATCGAATGATAAAGAATATATTGAAAATATCCGAACTAGGTATTCGGAACAATATTTACCAGTTAAAATTACAAATTCAAATAATTTGGATCTGAGAACTTATAATTGGAATCAATTAGATCAAGTTTTAGCAGGTTATAATGAATTAATCGATAAACAAAAGTACCATAGAATGAAATTTGTAATTTTACCTTCAGCGGTACCCGAAACTATATATTCAATTTCAAATGAAAAGCTATCAACTGAAGAAATTAGACTGGAAGGTATTAGATCATTAATTATGAATATTTATAAAATTAGATTTAGAAATAATGAAGAAAAAAAGATTAATAAAAGGCTAGAAATTGCACCAGAAATTTATTTCTATACAGGTTCATTATTTAATTATTTAAATCATGAATCAGAAAGTTACAAAAAATGTAAAAATAAAGGTAAGATTAATTCAATTCTGAATACCAAATCAGCAACAACATTAACTAACATAAAATCTGAACAATTAAATAAATCGATTGATAAATTTAAACTTGTTAAATTATTACAAAGTGCTAATGGTATACCAATTATAGATAGATATTGGCATTTAAGATTTTATAAATATTGTTTCATTGGCATGGATTTAGTTAATTTTTTGATTAATAATTTTGAAGACATTGAAACTAGAGAAGAAGCTGTTGAATTTGGTAATAAATTAATGGAAGAGAAAGTTTTTTTACATGTTGTTTCAAAACATCATTTCTTAGATGGTCATTATTTTTACTATATTAATAAAAAATTCACAGAGAACAAAGAGAGTGAAAGAGAGGGCGACAAGGAAGGAGGTGAAAAAAATGAAGAACAGGAAGAAGAGCAAAACGAAACTCCTGATGAAAATCATGAAATCATGTTAAGTAAAGAGGTATTATGCGATTTGGATCCCAACGGATATTCATGGCAACCGGAATTAATTAAAGTTCATTACGATATAGTTCATAATCCTAACCACTGTTTCCATTTAAGAATTGAATGGCTGAATACAACGTCTAAATTAATTGAAGATTTGATTAATGGATGGAGTAAATATTGTGAACGATATGGGTTATCCTTAGTTGAAATTCCATGGGACGAGCTATTTACACTACCAAATAGAAATCCATTACATTCAACAATTGAAATTAAGTTAAGTATAAACCCATGGGAAGATTCTGAATTTTGTAAATATAATAAAATATTTGAAAAGGAAAAATATTTTTTTCATTTATACTTATTAAAAAAATGTGGATTTTTACTAGATAATAGAACTGCCACATATTTTAAAGATGATAAATTTGATGTTGTTTATAGTTGGGGTAAACCAATGTTCAAATATGCACAATTTATACATTCAACAGGTGGTTATATTACAGAATTAAGAAATAATGGAGATTTTTTTATGGCGCCAAATAATGCACATATTTCAAGATTAAATTTAAATATTGGTAAATCACATAATTTGGGTAAAAGTAAAGCAATATATTTTGATTCTCAAAGTGTGATGTTAGAATTTAGATCTTATTGTAAAGATGAGAATAGATTAAGGGAGATATTTAGAGAAGGTGTTAAATCATGGGAAAATGATGAAGATTATTTATAAAATAGTTTATATAATATAGCTATTTAATTTATTTTGCAACTCTTTGAGCAATTTTAATAACATCACCCAAAACACCCATTGCAGTAACATCAGCACCTGCACCTGCACCTTGAATAATTAAAGGATTTGGATATCTTACAGATTTAATTGAAATAACATTATCAGAACCCTTTAAAGATGCAAATGGATGATCGAATGGGAATTTTGCAATTTCAACAGAAACTTTCTTATTTGGAACATCAATTGAACCAATAAATCTTAAAACTTTGTTTTCCTTTGCAGCTTCATTCTTTAAATTTTCCATTTCTGAATCAAAATTTGGTAATTTTTCCATATACTCATCAGCTGAAGTAACAGATTCTAATTCTTTTGGAATTAAAGAATGAATTGGGAATGAAGTTGGATTTTCGATTGGTAAACCTGAAATTCTTGCTAAAATTGTAACTTTACGTGCAACATCTAAACCATTTAAATCATCTCTTGGATCAGGTTCAGTATAACCTAAATTTTTAGCAACTTTAACAACATCACTAAATTGTGTAGTATTTGGAGAAATAGTTGAAAATTCATTGAAAATATATGATAAAGTACCTGAAAAGATACCTTCAATTTTAACTATTTCATCACCAGTTTCAATCATTTCCTTTAATGGAGAAATCAAAGGTAAACCTGCACCAACTGACGCTTCATGATAACATAAACCATTGGATGCGGTACCTTCAATTGAGAAGATATCATTCCATAATTTGTAATTACTTGAGAATGCCTTCTTATTTGGAGTTGCAACAGAAATACCATTAGAAATGAAAGATGGATATGAATTTGCTAATGATTCATTCGATGTATTATCAACTAAAATAACTGGTAATTTTGAGTTTTTCAAATATTCAATTAATTCAGGCGTTGATAATGATGGTGATTTAGAAGATTCTAATAAATTGATAGATTCTGAAACATTTAATGGTGAATAATCCTTAGAGATTATAGATTTTTTAGAAGTTGAAAGGAAAATTAAATTATAGGTGATGTTCTTGGATTTGATATTAGCAAGTTGTTGGATAAAAGATTTACCAACAACACCTGCACCAATAATAGCAATGTTAACAGAAGGCATGAGTGAATGGTTGTTAATAAAAAAAGAAATTTCACTAGATGGTGATGAAGATGTTGATGAGTGTCCAAATATTAATTTAGAACCATTCCTCGACGAAAATAAAGTTGCGGGTATAAAAGTTGCGGATTTAATATTTTTTTTATTATACAAGAAAAGAAAGAATTTTTATGGTTTTAGTACATATTCTTCATTTTATCATCCATTTCAAAATTCCACCAATTAGTTAAACAATTTTGATCTTTCAAGTGATCATAGGTAAACTCTCCCGGATTGAATTTATCACTGCATTTTTCCGAATTTGGTGCATTAATATAAGGATGATGTTTATAACCTATATCTCTGAACCAATGAATTGAATTTTTATCAGCAAATAATGAAACACCTAAAGAATGTACAGGGGCATCACCCCAACGCTCATAATAGAATCCACCTTTTGATTCAAGATATTCAACCCACTCAGAATATTCAGTTGATCTATAAAAATCCATATTTGCAATTTCAAAATTTGACCAAAAATGACAAGTTGAATAACCCTTTGTAAATTTATTTTTCTGAGGATTTTGCATATCCTCAGTTATAAAATCAATTGCTGCATTTGGATGTATATAATTAGGATGTTTAGCTAAAAATTCCAAGGTTGAAGTGTATAAAGTCTCAACGGTTTGTTCAGAATCATATAATGCAATTGTAAATCCATAATTTAAATTATTTGATTCCATAAATTTAAAAACATCATAATCAACTTGACAATAGTAATCAGTATTTGGTTCAAATCTCCAATAATATTTAAATTGCTTCATTCTTGGATGATTATAGAAAGAACGTGAATAAAATCTACACATATTATGATAAGATTTTTTAGTTGCATAAGCAATATTTTGTTTCCTTAATTTTTTCATATTTGAACTTTGTAAATTAACATTAATCCAATCAGGTTGGTTCCATGTTATTGGATCAATTTTTTCAAAGTAAACAGTAGCTTTGGTTTTCGATTGGATAGTATCTTTAAACTCTGGTGTGAATTCTCCATCATTCAAGAAAACATAAGGATAATTAAATTTTGAATTAAAAGTTGATTCAATTTGCTTCATTGTATGTACAATACCATTAAGGTCTGAATTTTTAGCAAGTATCATTAGAGTTGCATTTGCCAATGGTGGTTCATTATCATAAACCAAATTTGGAACTTTGGGTTCAGATATTGGCGTCTTAAGTATATTCTGAAGAGTTTCATAATTTGAATCAACAACCACTTCCGGTGGTATATTATCTTGATGCTGTGAAAATGTTAAACTGATTGGTGATATTTCAACATAATTACCGGGAATGTATAACATATATATTATAGCGCAAATGAATATGGACAGGAGTACCACTCGGTGTCTTTTGTTGATCATGACGTGAATGTCAATAAGTTGTTGAAACTTGCAGGTTACTTATTGTTCATCAAGCAAGCCAGGAAATCTAAATATAGGGGCGGTGTTTTTTCTGTCGGAGAAAAATCAATTCGCGGATTTCCTCTCACAAAATGAAATTTGAAATTTGGCAAGATTGTTTGTTATATCTACAGCATTCTTCTGTAGAAGCTCTATTTCTTGCAACAACTCTGGTTCGGCCTCGTCAACAAGGTTTGCGTTGGATAAGAGTGGTCTCGGATGGAGAAACTGGTGGATTTTGACCAGTTCATAGGGTTTAAGACAGCAAAAGAAGTGTGTTTGGAACTTGGTGTCACTCATTACTAAGGCGGCTCATCTAGGGGGAGAATGCAAATGGAAAATGCATATAAGAAGCGTTTAGATATGCTTCTGCAGATGATATTATGCTGATGAATGTATGATCTGTCACTACACAGATGTACCAATACTTCCGAGTTGGTTCATCATCTTGGCATATACCCGATTAAGAAAACCCAATTAAGAAAACCCAATTAGGAAACTTTTCAGCTATTGAAATTTTCCCAAGTGAGCACATGTTCAACAATATGAATTTCAAACCCACGTGTAGAAAGTATGGTAATAGCAGTTATAAATATCCAAGTTGCTGCTGTTGAGTTATGTGGATGTATAGTGGTTTGGAAATGTCTAGCAAACAGCCATGACTGAGATGATGACTGACCCATTCAAGGATAGCAATAAAATATCACATTCTTGCCTCTTTGATATAGAAGATGCCGAAAGTGAAACAATCGACAACGAAAATAACAAAAACAATAGACCTTGGTTTAAAAGAAAACGGTTTATTGTTTTTGGTGTGATGATATCTGTTATATTGCCACTTTTTTTCTTATTGTTTCTTTTAAAACATAATACGCCCTTGGATGATCATGTTGATAATTATGTTAGCTTTTACAAAAAATCTGATTCGCAGGATAATGATGGAGATGATATTAACTGGAGATTAGACACCGGTAAAAATTATACTTCTGATTTGGAATCATGGAGAAATGATTATGGCAAATCAATTGATAGACATTATTATTTTAATATAACACATATTGAAAAAATTAATGCAAATGGAGTAATTAGAAATTTAACGGTTATCAATAATCAATTTCCTGGGCCTTTAATGGAAGCAAACTCAGGAGACACAATTTATTTACATGTTTTAAATCAAATGAATGATGAACCTGTATCATTTCATTTGCATGGATTATTTTATATTAATAATACATTTGATGATGGGGCATCATCAATTAATAACTGCCCTATACCACCAGGTGGTAATTATACTTACAAAATTCCAATCAGTAATGAAGAATTTGGTACTTATTGGTATCATTCACATTGGAGTACACAATATGCAGATGGAGTTTATGGACCTTTAATTATACATTCACCAGTTGAAGATAAGAGTCTAGATGATTATGATGCTGATAAAATTATAATTGTTAATGATTATTACTACAAAGATACAGGTGATTTATTAAGTGAATATCTCATACCAGATAATGAAAATAGTGAACCAACACCAGATGCAGGACTAATTTCAGGAACCTATTCACAAGATTCAAATTATTTAACACCGAGTGATGGTGGTGATGGTGATGATGGTGATGATGATAAATTCAAAAATTCAATTTATTTTGATCCAAATAAAAATTATAGGGTTCGAGTTGCAAATGTTGGATATTTTTTACCATTTAAATTTTCAATTGATCAACATATTTTAAAATTAATTGAAACTGATGGTACATTAATTGAACCATTGAATACAGATTATGTTGATATAGCAGTTGGTGAAAGATATTCCTTTTTTTTGAATAGAACAAGTGATGACGTTGAATTATATTGGATTCATGCAAGATTTAATCAATTTTGTCTTGCGGATGAAAATCCTAATTTTTCAACAGATGTTTTGGCAATTTTATCGTATAATGATAATAATGAATATGAAACTCCAAATACATCACAAACTTGGGAATATGATGGTGGATCACCGAAATGTTTAGGATTTACCCCGCAAACTAAATTAAGAACATTGGATAAGACTGTACCAATTAATAATAATGGTACAAACAGACCAGATTCTTATGTTGAGTTAGATGTTTCCTTTACAGAGGGTGGATATCAAATGACATATGGATATTTCAATGATTATACTTGGAAAGGGTTCAAAAACACATCCACAATGCATGAATTATTATTTAATGAAGTTTTCAAAAATAAATCTCATATTGAAAATGAAGAAACATATAATGAACATCAATATATTTTAAATTTTGATAAACGTGGTATGATTGTTGATTTATTAATCAATAATTTTGATGACGGATCGCATCCATTCCATTTACATGGATACAAGTTTTGGGTTCTAGCAAATGAGAACAAAGGAAGTTTTTATCCAAATTTTTATGAATTACATGAAGAAAGATTAGATTTAACAAATCCAGTTTTGAAAGATACGATTAATGTTGCACCATTTGGATTTGCTGTTTTGAGATTCGTAGTTGACAATCCAGGAGTTTTCCCATTTCATTGTCATATCGGATGGCATATTGAAGCCGGATTGTTGTTGCAGATTAATGCATTACAAAGTGAATGGATGGAACAAGATTATGATTCTGAATGGGCTAATATGTGTGGATATGACTTTTCCGATGATCGTTTAACAAAACTTCAAATTGGATTACCACCATAAATAGTATATATATAAAGAATAGAACTCTAGCTTTTGAATTTTTTTATACAACCCTCGAAGTGTAAGAATTGTTATAATTAATTTGCCGTATAAGGTGAAATTTTTGGTGAGAAAAAAAGAACGTAAATACTACCCGTAACTGGTTATTACTGACAAAAGAAACCGTGAATACACAATGAGACTAATTGAGCATATTAAGAACTGTCGCAACATATTTAAACCTCATAATAGAATTAGACTAGTCATTGGAAATAGTAGTGGAGACTTAGATAGTTTTTTAAGTTGTTTATTGTATTCATATTTTATATATAGAAAGACCAATAACATTGTGTTTCCAATTGTATCATTTAAAAGGGATGAACTGCAATTGAGAGGCGATATTGTTTATGCAATTAGTAAAGTTGGATTACGAGATGAAGATTTTATATATTGGGATGAATGTAAAGAGATTTCAGCAGTCAAGGTATCATTAGTTGATCATAATGCTATTGATAATGATTGGTTGAAAAGTGAAGGTGTTAGCAAAGAAATTGTTGACATAATTGATCATCATGTAGATAGCGGAGAAAATAATGCAGAAAGTATTAGTGGGAAAATGGAGATTGAAGTGTGTGGTAGTTGTTCTAGTTTAATGTTGAGCGGTAATGAAGATTTGGTAGAAGATGATGAGAGAGAATTCTGTTTGGGTGCATTGCTAGTGGATACTGGGGGGATGAAAAGGAAAGTGGAAAATGTTGATCTACAAGTTTGGGAAAAGATGGCAGATGGAAATAAAGAGATTTTGGGTTATGGAGACAAATTGATGGAGAAAAGAAAAGAAGTCAATGGGTTAAAAGTATATGATTTGTTAAGAAAAGATTGGAAACAATGGGGGGATTTAGGCATTGCAAGTGTTGCTGTAGGAGTTCATCATTGGCAGGAAAATAGTGGACAGAGTGTTGAAGAAATGGATAAAGATGTGAAAAAATGGATGAAAGAAAGGGGGGTTAAGAAGATGGCGGTTATGACTTCATGGGAAGAAGCTGGGCAGTTAAGAAGAGAATTGGGATTATTGGGAATGAAAGTAGGTGAAGTTGTGAAGGGAATGTTACAATTAACGAAGAAACAAGATAATTTACTTGCAGGAATTGAATGGTGGGAACAAAAGGCGGTGGCTAAATCAAGAAAGCAAGTTGCACCGTTGCTGTTGCAATGCATAAGCTAATTATGCAGCTTTTTAGAAATGTATAGAGTAATGGAATTATGTTTCACCTCCAAGAACATGTTAAGTAATGACAAACGGAATGATATTGTAATTCCTGATTTGGATCCCGCCCGGCATTTTATACGCCCCACGCACGGTATTTTCCTTATCTAATCTCCCTTGTTTTTCATTTTACAACTTTAAAATCCCTATCTGTAATCTGTACATTGCAATATTATTGTCGTTGGTTAATATATAACCATGGACATTCTTACTTGTCACTACTCGATAATCATGCTTCTATAAATTTTTGTTGCAGCAATATGACTTCCATTCACCCGAGTCAATCTGTTCTTTCACCAATTGCTTCTCGTATTCATGAAATAAACACTTATCAATCACATATTCCCCAAATCAACCCAAAATTAGCACAAAATGATGAATCTTTATTAGCTGAAATAGGTTATAAACAAGAACTGCAAAGAAGATTCTCAACTTTCCAAATTTTTGGAATTTCTTACTCAATTATGGGTATTCTTCCGTCTGTTGCTTCAATTGCTGCCACTGGTTTGAGTTCAGGTCCTGCAGGGTTCCTCTGGTCTTGGCTTATAGCTTCAGTTCTAATTTTATCAATTGGTATTTCAATGTCCGAATTAGCAAGTTCAATTCCAACTTCTGGTGGATTATACTATTGGACTTTTTATTATGCACCTGAGAAATTTAAAGTTACTTTATCCTTCCTTATTGGTTTAACTAATACAATGGCCTTAACTGCAGGTGCAGTTTCTGTTGCTTATGGTAATGCATTAGAAATTTTAGCAGCTATTTACCTTTCTAAAAATGGAGATTTTCAAATTACTACTGGTAAAACTTATGGTGTTTTTGCAGCTTGTATTATATTTCAAGGTTTTGCAACTTGTTTATCCTCCAAAAATGTTGCTTTGCTACAAACTATTTCTTCAATTTCTCATACTGGTTTATTGATTTTATTTTTAATTGCTATTCCAATAGGAACAAAGGTTAATATTGGTAAGTTTAATTCAAGGGGTTTCATATTCGGTAAAATTGAAAATTTCTCAAATTGGCCAACTGGTTGGCAATTTTGTCTTTCAATGATGACTGCAGTTTGGACAATTGGTGCATTTGATTCTTGTGTTCACATGTCAGAAGAGGCCAAAAATGCAACTTATGGTGTTCCAATTGGTATTTGTTCTTCAATATCAGTTTGTGGTTTATTAGGTTGGATTATAATCATTGTTATTAATGCTTGTATAACTGATGTTGAAACCGTTTTAGCAACCCCAACTGGTTTCCCAATTGCTCAATTATTTGATGATTCTTTAGGCAGAAAATGGGCCATTGCTTTAATGTCATTAATGGCGGCTTGTCAATGGTTAATGGGTAGTTCACTTATAACTGCATGTTCGAGACAAATTTGGGCTTTTGCTAGAGATGATGGTTTACCATTTTGTAATATTGTTAAAGTTGTTAATAAAAAGTTAAAAGTTCCCATGAGAGCAGTGATTATGTCTTGCATTTTAGGTTTAATGTTAGGTTGTTTATGTTTAGCTGGACCAGCTGCTTCAAATGCTTTATTTACTTTATATGTTTGTGGTTGCTATTTAGCTTGGTGTACTCCAATCTTCCTCAAATTGGTTTATGGTAAGGATAAATTCCATCCGGGTTCCTTTTATTTAGGTGAATTACCATCTAAAATTAATAATATAATTTCATGTTTATGGGGCGCTTTTATTATGATCCTTTGTATGTTCCCGGCAAATAAAGGTGTTAAAAAAACGGATATGAATTATACAGTTGTTTTAAGTTTTGGGGTTTGGATTTTAGCAATGATTTACTTTTTTGTTTATAAATATAAACATTTCCATGGGCCAAAGAGTAATCTATCAGAGAAGGATGTTACTGATGTGAATCTGGATTTAGATTCTGTTTCTGATTCTGATGCTGAAGTTCAACAATTAGAAATGAAACACAATTCAAAAGTCTGATGAATGTTTGTTTAGATGATACTTTTTATTTTTACTACTGTTTTTGTGTAAATGTCAAAAACTTAAAGATGCTTTCCAAAAAAAATGTTATCGGATGTATAATACACCTTCCTTTTTAGGTAACTATTTACGACGATAAGTGATTCGGCTAGTATTGCTAGGAAATCATATCTTTCATCTTGTATTAAGATCTGGTTTGAGTAATAGCGGCATTGATCATGTTACTATTGTAGTAGTAGATATTAGTCTATCATGTGTGGCTTTCTCAATAGATTTTTACAATAATACTAAGTTACTTGCAGTGCATAGTGGTTTGATTTGTGAAATTCTTAATTGACTGACATTCAGATATTTTTTTAATAACAGTTTGTAACACGAGGTTTAGGGTACAGATCTTGAATGATTAAGCATTATAAGTAATACAATAACATCATAAAAATGGTCAAAAAAGAGTATAATAAAACCGAGTGTATATTAAACTTAAAAAAACAGCTTTACATAAATAATTTACATTGTCAATGTAAAAGGAAGATTCACATTTTTATAGATCCAATATGAAATAAACCAGATGCTGAAAAAAATGTTTGTAATACTTATAAAGAAAATTTCTTTAACTGTAAATACATTTTTGAGACATCAATAATACACACTTTTTAACTTCAGTTGATTTGTACTTATGAGTAGGTGTTTTCACTTTCGCCTATCCTCCTTCAAATCATATTATAAACCTTTTTTAGATTTCAAAACATCAAGTTAAAATTCCATGAACTTACCTTTTGCTTCATTTTCTCAACATGGTATATAACTAACATTCCAGTCCTTATAAGTTCTTAAATTTTCCGGCAAATTTATATTGATTAATTTAATGAATTTTAAAAAATCATCAAATGTTTCATCATACTCAATTTCAATTACATTATCGCCTTTAGTTTCTTGATACATAATTTTCATACATTTTTCATAAACTGTTCCATTAATATTGATATCAATATTTTGTCCAAAGCACCAAACTTTCAAATATCTTTGTTTATTTTCTAACGTAAATATTCTAACTGCACTATAACTTATTTCATCCATTAATTTTAATGTTACAAACATAAATGGTTGAAATACATCAGTTTCATCATTATCATCATCAAGTTTCAAAAACCACTTGAAAATCTTATAATTCTGGAAATTTAAATCTTTCTCACCAATAATTTTATTACAATTTAAACAACATACATTATTATTCTTAACAGTCATATTCCAATCATTTGGATTAATTGTAAAATAATAAGATCCAATAATTAAATCTTTTAATTTAGGTTGAAATTCATTAAATTTATTTACTAATCTTGTGTTATTATCATTTGGTTTATGGCAATGCCAAAAGTCTATCATTTCATACCATAATTCTGATGGCATTGGTAAAAATCTATTAATTTTATTGATTTCAATTAATTTGGAATTACAATTTTTACACTTTATTGATGATGAACTTTTAAATTTTGAGTTAATTGTTTCTAGATTCCATTTGTAGTTATCATTTATTTCTGGTTCTTTAAATATTTGTGTTGGATTTTGTAATCGAATTAATGTTATATTATTTGGTAGTTTGTTAATTATTGGAGTGATCGATTTGGGAATATTATTAGTTAGTTTAACATGTAATTTTTGATTGATTATTATTTCACATTGTTGAATATCTATATGTTCACATTCACATTCATCATTGATTTGAATGGTTGTTGTTGATAACCTTGGTAAATATTCAACAAAATATTGTGTCATTAGTTGAATATAGAATAGTTGAAAGAAAACTCCATGTTTTTTGGAAATTTTCCGAATTTCAAATTTCATTGCAAACGGAAATCCATTCATGAAATTGAATTGTCATGTCATGTCATGTTTTCCCTTTCTTTTTAAATAAACTATGAATAGATTAAGTATGAATAAATTAACATTGCGTACATTATCAAGCACTAGATCATATCATTCATTTTATCATGTTAATGAACCGATTGTTAATCTGAAAACTATTGAAAATCAAGTTCTAAATAAAGCATATGTTGATTATGTACCAAAATTAGGATTCTCATCAAATTCAATTTTTAAAGCATCAAAAGATATTGGATTAAATGAAAATACACCAAATGCCTTATTCAAATTTACAAATGAAGACTCATCAAATGACTTGTCAATGCACTTAATTTTATTTCATTTAAAAAAATGTAGATTAGAATTAGAAACATTAAGTAAATCTGAAGAATTTAAAAGTTTAGGTTCAGAATTTGATAAATTACAGTTTTTAATTAATAAAAGATTAGAAATGAATATACCAATTATAAAGTATTTACCAAATTTATTAGGTCATTTAATTATACCAAATAATTTGATTTCTTCAATGAATGAATTACATAATTTATCGGATGATATATCATATTATGCAGGGGATAAATCAATTGATTTTAAATGGTATTCAAAGAGAATGTCAATTAGTGGTTTATATGTTCAAAGTGAATTATTCATGATTAATGATAAAAGTGAAGGATTTAATGATACAAAAGAATTTGCTTTAAAGAAATTAAATGAAATTGAAAATGCTGGTTATGTTTATAATTCAGTTGAAGAATGGTCATTTTTCAATGCCGTAAGTTTAGTTAATTTAATTAAAAGTAAATTATCCAGAGGTTAGGTTAAACTTTGTCTTTTTGATTGCATCTCTGATTGTAGAGATTTTATAATTTTTTCAACATTTTCAATTTCTGTTGTAATGAATTCAATTCTTTTATTGACATTTTCTTCAGCTTCGAATTTATCTTGTTTAAGTAGAACCGGACCAATTAATTTATAAATATTGGAATCGTCATTCAAAGTTTCAAATTCTTCTTTAACAATTTTATTTTCTTGATATTGTGTTTCTAGTTTTGTCCTATTTTGAACATTTTCTTGTAATTTACGTTGTAGTGTTTGAAGTTCTTCCGTGACCGACATTATTAGAGGGTGTGTTAGCTATCAAATAGAGTAGGAGAGGGGGGGAACAAAATAATCAGTTTGTATTGAACATCATCATAGTAATCCAAAATTACACGAATTGGTTCTCCCAATTAATCATGAAAATTGAAATGTTGAGATTTCTAGAATGTACATGAATCTTCAACTCTTTTTGCCTTCATTGAATAACAAACCTTATACAAGCTCAATGGTATGTATGATATGATAAGTTTTACTATGCCAAACTCAATACTAACATTTTATATTTTAGTTTCGTCCATTTGAAGAAAATAAAACACCAAATTACATAATTCAAGATGATTATTCCGAATTACCATATGAAATCATAACCAAAGACATAGAAATACCAAAAATAACTATAAATTTAGATAAACAATATTTTGGTTGGAATTTGTATGTTGTTGGTGAAAAATATAAAAATAGAATAATGATTGATAAGAACTTCAGAAATAAAGATAAAATTGGATCAATTGATATTAGTTTAAACTCGGATATTGATGGTGAAGGTGGTGATGATAGTGATATGATCGATGAGGATTTTGATGATATTGAACAAGTGTTTACAAAGAAAACTAATTGTAAATATCAGTTAATTTATGGATTACAGGATTTTCAACATAATTTGAAAATTTTCAAACTTAATAACCTAAAAAACTCAATATACATTGAGGTTCCAAATTTCAAAAATTATTTGATTTACAATATTTTATCACTTCATTTATTAAATGACCTAATACCTTCCAAAATCAATTTAATTGTTGAAGATACAGAAAACACATTGAAAGTTTCCAAAATAGATGAAAAGTCACAAATCTTCAAAGCTGATTTAATCAATGGTACTTATGTTGGAGGCAATGGTGAACGTGGTATTGGTGGCATCGGTGCTGCCATCATGAATAGAACGCTGGTTAATCCTCAAATAGTCACCGATGTTGATTTTTACTGTATAAATGCACCTTCTAAGGGTACACTCTATCTGTGAAAGATGGGTGGGCGGCAATTTTGTAATGATTTTTTCCAATTTTGAAAAAAGCGCGACTTTTTTGTTTTTCATGTTTTTTGCATTTTCTGCGTTTTTTCGATTTTTTCATTTTTTTTGTGAAAAAAATTTTCACTCGAATTTTTTCTTAGTTTGAAAGAAGTTGAACAAATACAAGAGTTTCTTCATGAAATACAAGGTTTCTTTCGTATTTTACTTTAGACATCTCATCTTCTCACGTAATAATGGCAGGATTAGACTTTGTTCTCTTTGAAGAACCTACCGGTTACGCGATCTTCAAGGTCAAGCTTCAACAAGATAACATTGGTTCAAGATTAAAGGATGTTCAAGCAGCTGCAAATGATTTAGCAACCTTTTCAAAATTAGTTGAATTAGTTTCTTTTGCTCCATTCAAAGGTGCAGCTCAAGCCTTAGAAAATGCTAATGATATTTCCGAAGGTTTAGTTTCTGATTATCTGAAATCTGTTATTGAATTAAACATTCCAAAATCTGAAAGTCAAATTAATTTAGGTATATCAGATAAACAATTAGGTCCTTCAATTAAAGAATTTTTCCCTTATATTGATTGTATCTCAAACGAAATTGTTCAAGATTTATTAAGAGGTATTAGATTCCATTCAACTAAATTATTAAAAAATTTGCAAGAAGGTGATATTGAAAGAGCTCAATTAGGTTTAGGTCATGCTTATTCTAGATCTAAAGTTAAGTTTTCAGTTCAAAAGAATGATAACCATATTATACAATCTATTGCTTTATTAGATCAATTAGATAAAGATATAAATACTTATTCAATGAGAGTTAAAGAATGGTATGGTTGGCATTTCCCTGAATTAACTAGATTAGTTAATGACAACCATACTTATTGTAAATTAGTTTTAAAAATTCAAAATAAATCTAATTTATGTGATGATGATTTACATGAAATTGCTTCTTTAGTTAATGATGATGCAGGCTTAGCTCAAAAAATTATTGATACAGCAAAAATTTCAATGGGTCAAGATGTTTCCGAAACTGATATGGAAAATATTTTAACATTTGCAAATAGAACTAATTCAATTTCAAATTATAGAATTAATTTATTCAAATATTTAAATGATAAAATGCACTTAGTTGCACCAAATTTATCAGAATTAATTGGTGAAGTTGTTGGTGCAAGATTAATTTCTCATGCAGGTTCATTAACAAGTTTATCAAAACAAGCTGCTTCAACTGTTCAAATTTTAGGTGCAGAAAAGGCATTATTCAGAGCTTTAAAAACTAAGGGTAATACTCCAAAGTATGGTTTAATTTATCATTCTTCATTTATTGGTAAGGCAGCTCCAAAGAATAAGGGTAGAATTTCAAGATATTTAGCAAATAAATGTTCCATTGCTTCAAGAATTGATAATTTTAGTGATGATCCAAATAATATTTTTGGTAAAGTTTTAAAACAACAAGTTGAAGATAGATTAGAATTTTATACAACTGGTAAAGCACCAATGAAAAATTCTGATGCAATCAAAGAAGCACTTTCATTATCTGGTGCAAGTGATTTAGTTGAATCTGGCAAGAAGGAAGAAACTACTGAGACTACTGAAAAGAAGGAAAAGAAGGAGAAGAAGGAAAAGAAAGAAAAGAAGGAAAAGAAGGAAAAGAAAGAAAAGAAGGAAAAGAAGGAAAAGAAAGAAAAATCCGAAAAGAAGGAAAAGAAAGATAAAAAGAGAAAGGCAGAAGATGAAGGTGAAAAGAAAGATAAAAAGAAGAAGAAATCAAAGAAGGATTAGGTTAGATTAATTTAACTCAAAGTTCTTATTGATGTAATATTCTATTCTATATAATTCATTACAAAACCCCCCCGTTTATAGTACAACATTTAATAAAATAAAACTGTATTTTGTATTTTCGAGAATGGAATTGTAAAGTAAAAGAGAATAACAGAGAATACAATAGAATATTTAGTTTTTATTTTCCTCACTTATCGTATAATGACATTTACAGACAATTTATTAATTTCTCATTGAGTTTAGTGTACAACAATAGATCTATTTTCTTATCTTTATCTATCTGTATATATCATACTTCACTTCCAGAGATGTCGGAATCAATTGTTTGGAAAAAGCAGTTTACAGAAAATGAAATTGGTAACTCAAGTTTATCAACTTCAAATTCAAAATCTAATCCTATTGGTATTCAAAAAAGAAGAAAATCATCATTACAAAGTTTATATTCACCATATACAAGAAGAAGATCCTTTTTATCCAAAGCAATGCTTGAAAATGAAACTCTACAATGTTACAAAATCCCAACTTATTCCACACTAGGTTCAAATGATGAAAATATTCCAACTTTTTCAATTAGTTTATCGGAATCTCAAGGTTTTATTTGGAACCAAGATTTATTTGCTTCAAAATATCAACAAAGTGAAGCCGGTGTTGATAGTAAATTTAGCATGTCAAATGATTTTGATTATGATGATACTAACAGCTATGCTCATCATAGTGTTGAAGTAATTGATGTCGTTTTAACAAATGATGATTATAATAGTGACGTTGAAATTACAACAGAAATTGTTAAAGTTGGTAACCAAGATGATGAGGACGACGACGACGATGATGATGATGATGATGGTGAGATTGATGGAGATATCCACTTCGTTAATGATAACAACATCAGCCTTCCAGCATATGAAGATACCCAAATTAATACTAATAATTCAAATAACATTGATGAAGATGAAGATTTATTTATTTCTGAATTATAAATTATTGGTAATATGATCTACGAATACCATAATCATAAACTATTGATTAGTTTAACTACACTTTTTGCTGTCTTATTTTATTTATTTTTACTTAGTTTTACCTTTACTTTTATTTTTACCTTTATTTTTATTTTTAACTTTTCTTTTACTTTTACCTTTACTTTTATTTCCACTTTTCCTTTTTATTATAATTTTTCGGATTATTTAAATTATAAAATTGCTTTATCTATAAAAAAAACTTAGTAAACTCTTTGCTGAGTATGTAATGATCCAACTGTTTGCGTCTCACTAACAAATAGTGGCAAAGTTAAAACTAATAAAATATCAGTTCTATTAACAACAAAATCAAAAATTGACAATTGAAGATTAAAAGGATTTTTAAGACCTTTAAAAATATGAATTTGTTCCTTTGCAAATGAATCCCATTTCATCTCAACCATGCTAAGAACCTTTTCTTTCATTAAACCCACCTGATTAAAGTTAAGGTCAAAGTACAGTGGAAGTAGTGTGTTATCACTTTCACAATCTAGCAATGCAAGAAATTTCAAGTTTGCTCTCAGATTATTCGAAAATAATGACATCCATCAAAAATTTATAATGTTAACAAGATTGAAAATAATATTAATCATATGATCCTACTTTAATTTATGCATTAAACAAATTATCTGCGGATATAGAACAAGAATGAAATTTAAGGACAAAATCATAAGTATCAAGAGTTCTTAAAGGTGCATCTAGTTTTGACTGATAGTGTAGATAATTAATGAATTAAGAAAGTGAAAGAGAAGATCAAATTATCTTATTGAAAGACAACAATTCCTTTGAGAATGACAATGAAAGCAAAAAAAGTTCAAATACAGGACTCTATTATTTTGGCAACATTTCATTTTTAGCATCAACTTAATTTCAATATTATTATGATTTAACCAATAAAATGAAACAGTTTCTTCGATCGTGTGGTAATCTATTTGCAGAAGTTAATTAATTTGTTATTTTGAATGAAAATGTGTTCCAGGGAAGACTTTGAATCTG
This sequence comes from Pichia paraexigua, assembly GCA_030573095.1. Classification (NCBI taxonomy): domain Eukaryota; kingdom Fungi; phylum Ascomycota; class Pichiomycetes; order Pichiales; family Pichiaceae; genus Pichia; species Pichia paraexigua. The sequence continues at coordinate 92,784 of JAJMCR010000025.1, read as the reverse complement.
GAGAACCTAGAGTCATGTAATAAAAATATTTCAAAACCATTATCCAAAAGAATTAGCAGGTTATTTTTAAATATATATTCTTGTAATGATATCAGAAAAACAAGCTTGTTAAATAATTCATTTCATTGAAGACCTATACAAGCTTATGAAAGCAAGGTAATAGTTTTACCTGTTCATAATAAGAATGTTGGATTGATATAATTCTCATCAACCCTTCTAAATCAATTAAATCTCATCCTGTTGTAAAATAAATCTGTTAAAATAATTTGTTACAGGTAGTAGCTATTTGAATAAAAATTAATAAAATCAAATGAGCAAAGTTCTCTTTTTCAACCACTTAATGGGGCTATGGCTCAATGGTAGAGCTTTCGACTCCAAATCGAAGGGTTGCAGGTTCGATTCCTGTTGGCCTCAATTTAAGTAATTTTTTTTTAGTTTTTGTTAATGCATAATATTTTTATATATTACAGCTAGCACAACATCAGTTAATTTTAAACCGTTGATTTTGTTGTATAAAAAAACTCAACGTGATGATTACTGTGTTACCCATCAACTGATTGATTATACGTAACAAAGTTGACTTCAAAAAACCTGAATTTTTTTGAAGAAAGAAAGATAATTTTTCTAATTGTTTTTATTTTCATTCTCGACATCAGAAGAGTTTTGTTGAATTCAGTAGTTTCAATAAAGTAAAATTTCCTTTCATTTGTTGTGTTTTTTTGAAGATCTACCACCTAGACATAGCATATAATAATGTTCAGAAGCATGTCACGTTTTATTCCATCTGTTGGTTTCAGATTTGCTTCCACTATGATAGCTAGACCATCCGTTATGCAATCGTTACCATTAAAACCAATTCAAATTCAAAAAATGCAATTTATGAAACCAATTGAACAACCTTTACAATCTTTTGGTATACTTCAACAAATTTCAAACTTGGAAAAAATCGATCCTATTTCTGAATCTAATTCAAATGAAATGATTATGACATCAGTTTTAAGAAAGAGAAGATTAAAGATGAAAAAACATAAATTAAGAAAGAGAAGAAAGGCTCAAAGAGCCTTAAGAATTAGAATCGGTAAATGATCCTATCAAAACTCATCTCTATATTCTATTTAGCATTGTACATAGTTTTACTTTATAAAAGAGATACAAAATAAAGCACATTAAAAATTAAAAATTAAACATTAAGAATTATAAATTGAAAATTCAGGGATTAAAATTAATACATTCCCTCTATTGTAATTCATTTGAAACACCTTCAGGATTATTTTCTTTCCACATGTCTAACCACTGTGAAAGTCTACTAACATTTTCATCTAATAAATCTAAGTCTTCACTTTGTAATTCAACAATAATATTTGGATTATAGTTTTCCATTGCTTCACTTAATAAAACTTGCATAATTTCACATTCTACATTTTCAGTAATCTTACTTTTTTTGTATCCTCTCTTTTCTAGTCTTTCATAAAGAACTGTATTGTTACATCTGATAACAACAACTAAATCTATCCATCTTTCCGGAAAAATTTCACAACAATGCCAATCGATAACTAATCCACCTTTTTCTGATAATGGTTCAAGTAAATCTAAAAGTAAATCTTCATTAACTATGCTGCTATCCCTTTCTTCATCATAACCTTCAATACAGCCATTTGATTTTGCAAACTCACTTACATTTATATGTGTAAATTCAGGATGTTGTGAGACAAACTCCTCTGCATGTGAAGTTTTCCCACAACCAGGAGTTCCTGTGATAACGATGTTGGGTAATTTTCTAAATGACATCTCTGGTAAGTTGCTAATATCAGTTTTCCCAAAAAAAAGTAATAAAGAAAGTAACAATTAACGTTGTAAATTGAATTTTTTACCCGGCCGCCTTGCCCTTCACGAATTCATGTTGACCACTCTGATCAATCGAAATACCACTTCATTACCTACTATACACATCGTCAACCAAAATAATCACGTTGAAATCACCAATAAATATACTACAGAAAATACAGCTATTATGATTGATAATCCATTATCTGAAAGGTCAGGCTCACAAACTACAAAATTGTCTAAAAATCAACAACGAACTGAACTTACACCTGAACAAATTCAACAACAGAACATACTTAGACTAAATGGGTTTAGTACTTCAACTATACTGAAGAATGTAACAGATGAGACCAGCCCCAGCTCTAATGAATTATTAGTACCTCCAGGATTATCAAACCCTATTAATGATTTAAATGGTAATAGCTTAAATGGCTCAAAAGAAATTGATGAAGATTCAATTCCACCAATAGATAAATTTGGTTTAAAAGGTTTAGAATCACTTTTAAAACATGATGATAATGATCAAAATAATATTGCAAAGGGTATAGATTTAAATATGCTAGGGTTAGATTTATCATTAGATAGAAAATCAACATTACTATCAAAAGTTTTACCATCACCATGGTTAGAAACAAGTAGATCAGAAGTTGAACCACTGTTTAAAATTCCTGATAGCTTTCATATAGATCCAGCGGAATTATTACCAATTGAAGATCGTATTTCATCATTTAATGATTTAACACTTTTCTTTATATTTTATACAAAGCCAAGAGATATTTTACAAGAATTATCAGCAAGGGAACTTAATAAAAGAAATTGGAGATTTCACAAAGATTTGCAATTATGGCTTACAAAGGATACGAATGTCGAGCCAAAACCTGTTGGAATTGGTGCTGAAGATGGTAGTTATATACTGTTTGACCCTGAATCTTGGGAATTTTACACCAGATCTTTTGTTTTATCATATTCGTCCATTATATAGTAGAAGTAGTCTTACTTAATGTGTATAATTAAAATAGTTGCCAATTGTTTATAGTTTATAAATTTACTAAAGTGCCAATACTAAAAAAAGAAACATTTAGTTCTTTCATGTAAGATCTTCCGATCTCGACTCCACCCTTTCTGGCAAAGGTTAATTGAATTTCAAATTTTTTTTTGAAGTTGTTATCGTAGGATTTAGATTTCTCTTTTTCAACACTAATAAGTACATTAAAAAAAGGCTTGGATAATATTCCAAATATAAACCACGGATCCCAAAGTAAAGGGGGTACGTACAGGAAACATTTACTTTGATTTTTGTCAAAAAACACTAAAAATAATGATGCAACATAACAACTTGTATGGTGATTCCATTGGGGATAAATTTAACAATTTTATAGAAAGCAGCACTTTTAATGATTACAATGCGAATAATGATACCAAACTAAATAAGAAAAGATCTTCAGGTGGTTGTTTAACTTGCAAGATTAGAAAGAAACGCTGTGATGAAATGAAACCAATTTGCGGCGACTGCATGAGACTAGGTAGAAGATGTGCATATATCACAAATCAGATGACTCATGATGAAATTAAAACGTTGAAGGAAGAAATGTTAGCAGTTGAAAAGGAGAGTAAATCAAGAAAAAGAAGAAAGAAAAATATGTTAGATGATGAGCAAGATGAAGACAGTGTTCGTAATAAAACTGAAAATGAAAAGAAAGGACACACAGCAATCAAACCATCATTGAATAAAACTAATAAAAGTGATGTAAAAACATCCAAATTCAAGCTTAAATCGAAATCTCATAACTCATCTCGAAAGAGAGTAAGGAACGGTAATAAAATTATTTTTAATCCACTATCGATGTCTATGTCACCACTACCAAATTTATCAGTATTTCAGGCTGCTCCTTCAAAAGCCCCGTTATCAAATAGTAATGTACCGAATTTTATTTCAATGGTACCAAATAAAAATCAAGAACAGCCTTCACTGATTGAATTACAGGAATCAAATAATCAAATTCCAAGGAATTTGCCATCATCAAAATCTATAAATTGTTCATCGGTTAAACCAACTATTCAAAGTGATTTGAACTTTCCTGATCATATTATAGATTCAAATAATGATTTTCAAGACCAAAATCAAAGTCAACTACAGAGTATTTTGCCAAATCAGGATCAACTTCCTAATCAACATCAACCATTATTACAACCAACACCTCCGGCTATGCCATTACTATCACCATCATTTTTTGCCAATTTTGCAACCACACCAAATGCAAACGATATACCCGCAACCTTTGCTAATGATTTAGCTACTTCAAACACGCCAACATTTCCCCTAATTGCTGAAGAAAGTATAATGAATTTTGGAGATTTGTTTTCAAATGGATACTCAAAAGTTTTGCAAGATCATTTTAAAACAGAGATTTTTGATTTTAATAGTGTAAACAACGGTAACGGTAATGATCAACAAAGTTATAGCAACATCAATAACAATAATAGTAGCATAACTGCTAATAATACCAACAACAACAACAACAACAACAACAACAACAACAACAACAATAATAATAGTAATAGTCACCATGCAAGTAACGATAATTATGATTTAAATCCTCTACGATTTAATAAGTCTTCAAGCGCATTACAAATCCAGGATATGTTCAGACTTTCACCACGTTTTCAAGTAAGTGATATGAGTCGAAGCAATAGTAACCAATTAGCTAATTCAATTGAAGAAAGCTATTCGGTGCATAATAAGATTGAGGAAATAAATAATAATGAAAAGGAAGATGAAAAAAGTAACGATAACAATAATGACTTAAAGTATGAAAAGATTGAAACATTAGTTAAATTGAATCAACAACAAAAACAGCCACATCTGTATACAAATCCATCTATTGTTCGGAATTCAACTCTTGAATCTTTATCTCCAATGGGATTAAGATTATATGAATATTATCGAGATAAATTAAGTTTTATTGTTTGTTCTGCACCCAAAACTGAGAATATGTATTTGAATACATTTTTACCAATGGCACATATTGACAAATCTGTTTTATATGGAATTTTAGCATGGAGTGCATTTCATTTAGGCGGTGCATTAATGGAAAAGCAAGGTAATTATTATATTAAATTAGCATTAGCAGGATTTTATAAAAAGCCAATTTTGAATGAAGAATTAGTAGGGCAATCTAAATTAATATGTGATGATGTTGATGATAATGATGATGAAATCATTAAAGAACCAAGTATAGATAATAATGAAGAAAATGAAAAGCTACAAATCTTAAGTTTAAATAGAGATAATATGATTAATATGAGATTAGCTGCATTTTTAATTTTATGTGGTGTTGAAATTTGTAAAGGAGATGTTTCAAAATGGTCAACATATTTAACTTATGGTGCAAAATTAATCAAATTGAAAGGTGGACTTGAGAGATTCAATGATAGTAAAGATGAACATTTCTTAGTTACAAATTTTGCATATCATGATATAACTGCAATTCAAGTTATTAATGAAAGAACAATTCATTTTGATGTTCAGGAGTATGAAAAGATGTGGAGTAAATCTCAAGAATTAGGATTTACTGATCCATTACATGGAGTTTCTTCCCCAATTTTCAAAATATTGGCAGAAATTAGTAAGTTAGTTATAACAATACAAAAATTAGTCAAAAGGTCCAGAAAGGGCGAATTAAATGAAATAAATAAAATAAATAAAGTTAATATTTCAGAATCTCCTTCAATAGATGAAAGAGTTTATGGATTGGACGAAGAAGATTATTGGATTAACGATGAATTATCATCAGTGGCATCATCTGTTGATGAAATGTTTTTAAACGGCGTACCAAGTACAGTTTCGGAGGAGTGGCCTGATGCTGATTTTGATAAGGATGTTAGGTTAGAAGATTTGGATAACGTTATGATTGAATGTCAACAACTTGAGGAAAAAATTGTAAATGTCAAGCCAAAATTATCACCTTATGTTACAGCAAAGGAATTGGAATTACAATTAACAATGTTTGAATGTTTCCAAGTTTCCGCCAAGATTCACCTTAGACAATCAGTTCTGAGAATGAATTCATCTTCAATTGAAATTCAGTATTTAACAAGTCAATTAGTGAAATTATTGGATGTTTTATTAGGTAGTGAAGTTGAAGCATGTTTATGTTTCCCAATGTTTATTGCAGGTATGAATTGTGTTACCCGAAAGGATAGACTTGGTATGACCAAAAGATTTGAATCATTTATAAAACGTTATAAATGGAAAAATGTTTTGAGATGTCAAATTGTTATTAGGTATATTTGGAAACTTAACTGTAAAGGGGAGAAATTTGTTGACTGGTATGCAGTTGTTAAAACACTTGGATGGGATTTGAGTTTTGCTTAAAGATACGATAAAATTTTATAAGTGGATTCAATTTTTATAAGAAATTTTATTCTATAAATAATTAAACAAGAACTATAATGTAACTATAAGGTATATAAGAATATTGATAAAAAATGGGGGGAAAAAAAGAGTGCAAAAACGGTAAGTAACATTAACATAAACATAAACGTGAAAAAAAAAAAATGAAATACAATGCAATAAAAACAACACACCAAGAAAAAGATCAAGTAGAATAGTTTCTATTTAATAATCTTTCCTTAACGGAATTCATTACAATATTTAAACCTTCCCTACTTTTCATTAAATTAGAACTAAATTTATTCTTTGACCAATTTTCGATTCTATCTTTAATACCAATACCTAAACCAAATTTATGAGAAAAACCACTACTAAATTTAACAGTAACATTTGAATTAGTTACATTTCTAACAAAGTCGTACTTATAGTTATTGAATTCTTCAATTCTAATAATTTTTGTGTGATCTAAATTACAATTGTAAGTTTCCATTTCCTTGGAAATTGGATCAACTATAGTTTTTTCAATTATCCAAGTGGTTGTAATTTTTCCTAAGAAAGGTTTAATAAAGTTTGGTAATCTACCAGATTTCTTAATTAATTTAATTTGATTTAGTTTACCATTTTTATCAATAAATATATCAATTGTATCAGTTGATTTAACATGTGTTGAATATGGATTTGGATATCGATTAAAATATGCTAATGTGACAATTTCAAAATTATGGTCAAAAGTATGGTTACTTTTGAAATATAATACCATGATTGGATGGATTAGTACTTGTTAGATTTGCTTGTTTGCTGAAAAAATGTTACTATATTGATTAATACATAATAATCACGTAGAATTCGAAAGCACATCATTAGTCAAAATTGCAATGGGTGAGAAATTAGAAGTTGAAAAAAAAAATGGAAAATTAAAAAAAGGGGTTGTAGAATGTGAAAAGTGGGAAAAAAACAAAAATAAATATTAAACAATAAATTATGAAAAATGAAAAATTGAATTGAAAAAACAAATCGGAGAATAAAAAAGTATAGAAAGGAATGAAGTACATACGAGTAAAAATATTTGAAAGAAAAAGACCAGAAAATATTAATTAATAAACATATTGGTATTATAGAGGTTTGACATATGACAATATAAGATTGCTACTCTAACATTGGTTGAATGGTTTATTGATTCTTTTTAGAAGAAGAAACAACTTTCTTTCTGTAAGAATCAATATAGAAGGCAGCAAATAGTAAAGTTAATGGAGCTAAATAGAAAACATTGATATAAACAGCAATTGCTTGTTCACTTGTTGCAATACAACTATTGTATTCACCAGTTTTTGAATTATAATATTGAACAAATAAATGAACGACAGCTAATGAACCACCAACAACAAATTGCGTGATTTGTAATGAAGTTAACGATTGTTTAAACCATTTAGGTAATCTTATTTTTAAACAACTTAAAGAAAAGTAAAAATACATTAACGAATGAATAAATGAATTAAAAACGACGAAAATCCAAATTGGAGGTGATTGATATCTTGTGCCTGACCACATACATAAAATTGCACCTGAATGATGATAACTTTGTAGTAACGATGACGGTCTACCCTTTAATAAAATTATAACAGTATCTAAAATTTCGTAGTATTTAGATAAATAGAATAGATAAGCAAAAAATGTTAAACCTTTGAGATTTTCTGAATGGTTTCTCCAAATATTGAAGTGTTGAACATTATTATTACAAATTGATTGCCAAAATGATTCAAGGGAAGAAATATTTGAGGTTGAAAGTTTGATGTTTTCAAATAAAACGGGTGCAACATTTTTAGATAAATGATAAATGGTACCTGTCATACCTATGAAAGTCCAAACCGAGTAAAGACAAAGGAAAACATTGTGAATGAACACAAAGGGTTTGAAGAGAAACGATTTGGTGATTTTATAAGGAGCAGGTTTTAAAGATTTTAAATTCCTTGGTAATTTTTCACTTGGATTGGAAAGTCTGAATTGCTTGATTTGTCTGTTAAGTACAATCTTATTACATAAATGAACCGTGGTGAAATAAGTAATTGCAATGAAAGCCGGGACATAACCATTCAATGTTAGTGGATAGATTGTATCCTTTAAGAAAGGATTTTGGAAATCAAACGGCCAGTCAGGATTCGGAAAGTTCAGATCAGGTATACCAAAAGTATTTGAATCTGGAAAAAAAGTCCATTTGATTAAAGGGCTAGCCATACTAGGTTGTTTGATAAACGGGTTTTGAAAGGAAACGAGAAAATGCAAACAGAAGCAACGTAAATGTGAAAGTTGGAAACCAAGGCAGAGACGACAAAGTGACGGCCACCCTAAAGTAAATATACAAAATGCCAACTTACAAATTGTACAAAACCCCAACAATTAAAAACAAGAAGGAACAAAAATAACAAGAAATCTCTCGGAGAAGGAAACTTCCATACGTTATTTTACAATGACCAGTATCACATTTAAGCTTTGGGAGTGTTACTGATGTTTTGTCTGGAGTCGTAGTTTTTCTGTTGCGTCCCTCTGCATTCTTCGTCTTGCACGCCTACACAACAGACGGACTCTGCTGCTGCCGATACCCAGCAGGATCCATGGTGTTCTGTCAGGCCTATCACACAACTACACCATTCCCCCGACCCGGTCTAACAGTAGACGCTATAGTCTCCATCTAACAGCGCCATTGTTTCGCAACAATAGCGCTTCTGTTCTGGGTGCGGTCATGGCAGAAAAACGCAGCGTTCGATTGTGCAGCACCAACTGCGGGAATTGCACCGGGCGGTTGTCCCGAGCCGCGCCGGTCGACGCGTCGATCAGCGCGGCGTCGACCGGCGCGTCGGGGGGTTCTTCTGCTTACGTAACCGCCGCCGCCAGCAGACGATGACGTAGCACGCACGGCCGGAAAAACACCCACCGCCACCGCCACCTTGCAGGGATTTTCCTCAAGAATTAGTCTGTTTTTCGATCTCTGGCCATAATTGATCCCACCCACCCCATGATTGTGCTAACGAAGATCCGTGCAAAACCCCGTGTTCGTGTAGATTCGTGGACACCGCAGGTTCTAGGACGGCGAGGCGTGAAACGGGGTGGTGCTCTCTGTGTGACAGCACAGAAAAGTGTCCAGCTGTCTGTCTGTCTGGATGTATCTACTGGGCAATCTCCCGGTGTGTTCTAGACCGAAACAGATAATTGCGGTTAATTAATCCGCGTCACAGGTATTGAACATTCGATGTTTTTCCGGCCAATTAAATATGCGGGGGGTTTAAAATTTTCTAACAATTGTGTAATTTTCTTTTAAACTGGGGAAAATCCGGATTTTTTTTATTTTCGATCAACTTTTCAGACCTTTTTTTTCCTCCCTTTTTTTATATACTTTTTGTGGTGTTGCTTTAGATTCCTTGTTTTTCTTGCAGTTAGTATTTGTAGTTGTTTTTTTTGTTGTTGATCCTTTTAGCAAAACATATAACTTCTCAGCATGTCGGTACAGAAACCTCAAACAGAAAATCCACGTCCTTATAAATGCACAATCTGTGACAAGGCTTTCCATAGACTAGAACATCAAACAAGGCATATCAGAACTCATACGGGCGAAAAGCCACATAAATGCACCTTTGCTGGATGCAGCAAAAAATTCTCAAGATCTGATGAACTAACAAGACATCTAAGAATTCATACAAATCCAACTATTAGAAAGAAAAGAAAGCCAAGAAAGACCAAACTTCAAATGCAGGAAGAACGTTCAAGGCTTCAAAAATTGAAGGAAGAGCAAGAAAAGGCGGAGAAAGAAACGGAAAAAATCGGTATTGATGAGAATCACACGAATCAAACGAGTCAAACTTTCAACTACCAAATACCTTCAAATACACAAGTTTTACCTGTACCTTCCTCAATCTCATTATCACATTTATCGAACATAAAAGCATTCAATAATCATCCAACGCAACCACCACGTTTGTTATCATCATCAAATAACCTAACAAAATCCTTTTCATCATCACGAACAAACAGTTCAAACTCTCTTGCTTCCTTTGAATCAATTGGTAGATCTTCATCAAATACCACATTATCATCTTCCGCTTTGAATATTACAAATCTGACCAATAACAACAGCTTTAAACCACTATCAAGATTAAGTTCATTTACGAGAATACCAGTCTCAATCTCAAACAATAATAGTAATTCAGTACTTTCAATCACTAATTTAACAAGTAATTTAAGTGATGAAAGACCAACTAAGAAATCTAGACCAAATTCTCCCATACAATCATCATCAAATACTCATTTATATCAAACACTTTCAACCCCACCATATATAACTACAACTTCACCAACTTTAAATATTTCACCACTTTCAACACCTATGCAATCTCCCAATTTACGACCTTCATCAGCTAATAACAAATTACTTGTATTACCACCAATAAGATATATGTTAGGCATTAATGAAATTAATAATAACTCCGTTATCAACTCTTCAACAAATTATATTAATCAAAGTACTGTTCAGACTGATAATAATGTCAAAAGTTTATTAACAAGAAGCATGTCTCATGATACTTTATCCAACAGAAGATAACAAAAATAAAAAATAACAATTAAATCCGAATAAAAACAAATACAACTAAGTTAAAAAAAAAACATTCTAAAATACCAATAATTATATTACTTTACTATTTTCTAAAATTCTAATCTTTTCTCACATTATATAAACTAACTTCAATTTGGGTTGAATTTTAAGTTTACAAAAAAAATTGCTTGCTTTCTTGAACGTATATATCAGGCTCATGCTTTAGATCCTTTTCTTTTCCCTTTCTTTTCCTTTTCTTTTCTTCTTTCCCCCTCTTTTCTCTCCCCTTTTTTAATAAAATTTAATAAAGTTTAGATAAATTTACAGACTATAAATAAAAATAACATAAAAATAAATCGCAATAAATAAAACATACTATTCCATTCGTCCTCCCTTTTTTCAATGATCCCAATTAAATTTTTGAAATTCAAACAATGAATCAATATCTTCTTTTATTGATTCATTACCTTGAAAGTAGTACTTATTGAAAACATCATGAAATAATTCTTGTGTTGTATTAGTATTGCTATTAATGTGGTTATTTATAGGAAATCCATTCTCAACATGCATGTCTGATAATGGTATTTGTTGTTGTACAGATGCTGGTTCTAATTGTGGTTGAAATTGTGCTTGATATTGTGTATATTGCTGCTGCTGCTGTTGTTGTTGTTGTTCTTGTTGTTGCTGCTGTTGTTCCTGAACTGATTCATATGGTTTTGAAAATGATGGTAATGTAGATGGATATGAAATTATGGATGATATATTTGTAGCATCATTTTTTGATTGACTATAAAAATTACTGGATAATTGTGATTGTAAAAATTGTGGTGGTGGTGTTGGTGATTGCGATTGCTGTATATAAATTGTTGGGTCCACCAATGAACCTGCATTTGCTTGAAAATTCAAAGCGTTAAAATTTGGATCAATTATTGAAATTGGTGGCTGTTTTTGACAGACAAACTCTCTTGGTTCTTGTAAATAAAACTGTTCAGTATAAGTATTATTATTAGCATCATTATTAGAATTATTGTTTTTAAAATTAAAATTAACATTAACGTTACCACTAACATTAACGTCATCATGGTGATTATGATGGTCATTATTGGCATTAAATTTTCTATTAGTATTGTTCATGGCATAATCTTTTTTTATGGATTTGTTCATTTCTTCATTTATAGGTATGTTAACATCCATTCTGTTATCATCAGTGTCAGTTTTGTCAAGGTTTCGAATTATAACTGATGAAACAACAATAAATAAATTTTTAAATTTAATAAAACTTGGGTAATAAATTATCATTTCATTCATAATCTTTACAGTTGAATTTATAAAACTTTTGAGTAGATTGGAATTTTTTTCAATCTTCCAACAACAGTAAATCATTGTTAATCCAATATTAATCAGATCATGTAAACATGATGGATAAGTTTTCCACTGAGAATTTGGATTTGTTAAATGTTCAAGTACTTCAATTGCATTTAAACAATCTTGTTGACATCTTAATATTGAATCTAAGTCAGGGTTTGGAAATGATGGGGATGGCCTATTTAAAACGATAGATGCAATATATGATTTTATTTTCAAATCATAGTAAAACGTTAAATTTCTTGAAATTTCATTGTTAATTTTAACTAGTAAATTTGCAATTGATTCTTGAATTTTAATTTTATAATCAATAATTGTATCTATGGATAATGAGGGTTTCGAACCCTTTGTTCTTGATATATAAACAGTTTCTAATAATACTCCATAAATTTCATATAATTCAATTAATATTAAGCCCGGTTTAAAATGTACTTGATTATAATCATTCAATAAGTTATTAAAACTTAAATCATCCTCCGGTAGCCATTTTGGTAATTCAATTCGAATATCTTGCTTTCTAATTGATAATGATCTACCAAATTTAATAGTATTTGATCTCTCTAATAAATATGAAGCCCAAAATAATCTATGTCTAAATTCAACTTTTGATTCTGTCAAGTTATCAACTTTGTTATCTAAATATAAATCTAATTCCATTGCTAATGCCATAATATATCTACCACAATACCATAAATCACCAGAATCATCTTTAAAAACATTCGTATTTGTACACCAAATCATCATTAACAGTAATTCTTGCAATGATAAAATTGACCTAAATGTAATTAATTTTGTTAGATATTTTTGTGCAGTATTATAATATTCAATTGGTTTAAATTGGTTATAATAATTAATTAATTCAGGAATTTTTTCACCTCTTTCAAATCCAATAGCTAAGACCATAAATATTAAGTATTTTTCATGATAATTCACAGCTTTTGGAGTTGAATAAATCATTTCAAAGGAGTTCAAGAATTCTTGTAACTCTAAAACTGGATATAACGGATGAATACAGTTAATATATTTATTTACTGCTAGCGTGGCAATTGAAAATGGTGGTAATGGTGCACACGTTGTTGAATTTAATGCAGATTTTGGATCAAAACCTGAGAAATCATAACTTGATGACTTACTTAAATCACCTATATTTTCTAATTTCATTTGTCTTAGGAAAGCTTTTGCAAAATTGGATCCTGTAACTGCACCAATATATTTACCTTGTAGATCATCATTTTTCGAACTTGTTAATGTACCAACTTCATTTGTTAACTCATCCAATGATATCATATGTGAATTTTTAGTAAAATTTTCGAAATTTTTCTTCAATAAAGAATCATTATTTGATTGCTTTAATTGTAATTCACCTAGTTTAAGTTCTAATGTTTCAATCTGATTCATTATTGGTTTAACCGTTGTATATTTATAATAAACATTCTCAGTTAAATCACACTCCAAGTTGAACTTTTTACATCGATTACATGATGGAATGTTACCAATGCACTGGAACAATGAAGAGTAATGTTAAATGTTAGTATTTCATGAATATTTTTCTGATTTAAATCGATTTTTTTCAATATTATCAAAACTCACCTTAACTTTTTTGGATTTACAATGAAAACATGGTTTAATCATATCAGGAATTATATGTGGTTCTTTACTCCCCATTTTTGAATAGCTTTAAGGGATTAAATGTTGAACCTCTATGTCTGTTTGCCTTTCCGTTATCAATCAATGAGTCAAAAGAAATTTTCAGTAACAAAGCAACACCACTCCACCAGAGACTGTAGGGTGACATAAAACCTTAAATTATCTGTTAATAATAAATTACATAATCAAGTTCACGCTGTTCACGTGACATGATATAATGGCAGCTGATTGCAAATCGAGAAAAAGATGGTTTTTCGCTTGAAGTGGTGATTTCTATAAAGACGTTTGCTATCTACTTGTAGCTGATGGTAATATTCAAGATGCCAATAAACATCTAGAAAGATGATTTGTAAAGCTGAATTGTAAAAAAGGTAAATCATTGTTTATTTTATTCTAGAATATAAAATAAAGACACTAATTCTGTTTTTGGAACCTGCATATGATGTGTTAGAAGAGGTAGTCCAGACAGGAACAATGAAATGTGCAACTACTTTTCTAAAACAACCGCTATTATGATGGCAAGCATGTTGATTGAAGTTGCAGATGCTGATGATGCAATATAATCACAATAGATTTGATGAAACTTGTAATGTTACAAATACTTTTATTTATCTGTGACAACAAGGGATAACCAAATGCATGGTTTTCACAAGACAAAAAGTCTCAGATGTTGCAAGAGAACATAGTGAGTTGCCCATTTTATTCCGCAGTATTTAAGCAAGTTTGCTAATAATCATGGAAAAAAAATTAATTTGGAAGATAATGATGATTCTAATACTCTGTTTGCTCTTGATGAAGAGAAATAATTTTCTGTTAAAATATTTTGGATCCTGATCGGGAACACATTCTAGAATAGAATGATTATGCTTTTATTAGTATTAATGGTTATTTATTTATATATCTACATGTTGAATAAGTTACAGATCTTTTATATGGTATTTATATGCTTATATTAATGAAACTTATTTTGTCATTTTCTAAAAAGGGTATCATTAGGATCTTTTTTTTAATTTTTTGATTCATTATTTATTATTCGTCATTCATTAATCATTGTACGGATTTATAATCAAATAATCGACTAATATCATCCATCAGTAAATCATTTTTATTAAAATGATACTTTTTGAAAACATCATTAAATAATTCATTGGTAAATAAATCATTGAATTTAGTCACTGAGTTATTAGCATCATTGATATCGGACTTATTGCTATATTTAATATTTGATTCAATATTTTGCAGTTGTTCAGGAACAATATGGTTTAGGTAATCCTTTTGATTCGAGTGTAATCTGTTAATGTTTAGAGAGTTGGTATTATCAAAATTATCAATTACAACGGATGAAAGAATCGTATATAAGTCCTTGCATTTTGTAAAATCCGGATAATACTTGATAATTTCATCCGTTATTCTTAAAATTTTCAAAGAATATTTTTTCAAATTGAATGAATTTGATTCTGTCTTCCAACAACAATATATTAACGTTAAACCAATAATCTTTAAATCATGTAGAAACAATTTATTTGGTTTAATTTTATTTTCAACTAACCAAATATATGAATCAATTGAAACTTGACAGTCCAATTTGGATCTTAAAATCGATTCAGGATCAGGCTGAGGAAATGCTGGTGATGGTCTATTTAATAAGATTGATGTTATACAGTATCTAATCTTTAACTCATAATGACAAAATAACGTGTTTGGAATTTGTTGTTCTATTTTAATCATCATATTTGTTAAATTACTCTGCAATTTATCCCGAAATTTCATTAAATCAACTTTATTCATTAAACTATTGTCTGACGTATATATAGTTTCCAACAAATCCCCATAAATTTCACACATATTAATCAACAAAAGTGCTGGTTTGATTTGAACTTCATCATAAATCTTCAACGAACTGAAATTTTCAAAATTTGGATCAGTACAAATGAAATCATTTTTTGAAAATTTTGGTAGTGGTGCATCAATTGATTGGTTTCTTAATGATAAACTTTTACCAAACTTCATTGCAATCATCCTATCTAAGTTATAAGTGGTCCAAAATAACCTGTTTCTCAGTTCATTTTTTGCATCACCGAAATTCCAATCAGGGTTAAACCTATGAACACCCAATTCCATTGCCAGAGCCATTGAAAATCTACTCAAATGCCATAAATCTCCCTTATCATCTTGTATGATATTAGTATTTAAAATCCAGATGCTAACCAATAAAATTGCCTGTAATGAATTTTCCGATCTATTTGACATAATTTCATCCAAATATCGGTAAGCAATTTTAAAATACTCAATTGGTTTAAATTGATTAGAATAATCAATTAATTCATTATCATTCGCTGATCTATCTAAACCTATCGAAATAGCCATAAACAAAATAAATTTTTGATGTATTGAAACTTCCCTAGGTGAGGAATACATATTATCCAAAGTTAGTGTTAAATCTTTGACAGAAACAATAGGATAGTAAATATGAATGTAGTTTGCATATTTAAGAATAATATATTTTGCAATTCTATAAGGTGGTAAAGACGCATAAGAATTTGTTACAGATGAATCAAATAAATCAAAGGAATCCAGATCATTAATATTTATTGATTCTAAGTTATTGAGTTGATTTAAATGTAATTGTTTTAAAAATAATTTGGAAAATCCAGATCCGGTTGCAGTTCCGATATAGCTACCCTGTGCAGAATCTTTAATTGAAATAGTTAAACTACCTATTTCTGCAGAGATATCATCAATTGTCACTTCTGTTTTGTATATATCTTCGTTTTTACTTGCCCGACTTAAATTGGTTGCAGGGGCAGTACAATCAGGTGATGTATGATTAGCATTATTGGTTTGTGTTGATACCGAAGATATATTATTCAATTGAGTAGTATCTTCCGACCCACTAGACGATAATAATGGGTTATTATTTGGTGGTGAAATATCGTCATGAACCTGTAGAGTTTCAATTTCTTTAATTTGAATTTCTAACTTATTAATGACTTCCAATAAAGAAGCCACCGTTTTATGGTTATAAAAAACGTTAGAAATCATGTCACAGGGGACTTTTGATTTCATACATCGACTGCAAGTTGGAATTTCACCACTACACTGTCAAAATTAAGATTCAAAAGATGAAAAATGTTAGTATATGATGAAAAAAAAGAAGAAAAAGCACATTAAACATACTTTGACCTTCTTTTGCTTGCAATTTGAGCACGACTTGATGTTATCTGGCTGCAAAAAAATCATGCGTGTCACAGTGTATTTGAAAAGGGTCGTTCAATTGCAGCCTTTGCTTGTATACAAGTACAGTATGGCTAAGCAAAACCAGAAAATTGAACAATCCAAAATCCGTGAGAGTTGTATGACCTATCTTTACAAGATTTCTATTACGTAATAATACAATGTTTGCGGATGAAAGCTTTAGTGGTAGACATCTTCAGGAACACAAACAAAGACAATCAAGATACATCGTCAACACCTTCTGAAGTCAGTATATCATTCGAAGACTAGCTATCAGAGCCGCCGGTTTCTGCGGGGGATTTGGCTTCCTCCGATGAAGACAATCTTCAACTATTCCCTCACAGAAACAACTAAAACAAAAAACACAAAACAAAAAACACAAAACGAAAAATCACGACCAACGACAGTTTCCTAATCGGGAAGTTTCGATCTCGCTATCTGCTTGCGATAGGAGAGGTCTCTGGATGGAGAAATTCCATAGAGTTCAAGAGACCAGCAGTGTTGAGTAGTGACTACCGATTTGTGACTTTCTAGATCTTGTAGTTTTGAGGTGGGATGCTGACTACTAATAAAGTTACCAAGATAAAGCCAAAAACTAAACAAATACAGAAAGAAGCCAAGCTAACCAACCTAAAAAGGACAAACAGACTAATCAGATCTTGCACAAAATGCCAGAAAAGAAAGGTTAAATGTAATTTTGAAATTCCCTGCGATCGTTGCATTTCTAGAAATCAAGCTCACTTATGCACAAGAGATCCCGTGATTTATGATGGTTTGTTAATTAATAATGCCGATAAACAAGAATTGAAATTTTCTCAGGAGAATGAAGTTTTAAAAAGAAAAATTGGAGAATTACAGGATACAATAATTAGAATGAAAACTGAAAACTTGAAAGAAAAAAATATAATCGTATCAAAATCAAAAGATCAAAAAAGTCCTGCAAATAACATTTTAACATGTAACAACAACAACAAATATCCATCATACAATAAAACAATCAAACTCGATGAATCAATAATTAAGGAAACTGTTAAAAAATCAAAAAAAAGTCCTTCAAACTTAAGCGATCCAAACGACTGGGACACTTATTCTTCAATTATTAGTTTGTTAAAAAAGGGATTAAGTAATGGTTTAATATTAGATAATTCAGATTCAGAATCAAATGAAATGGATTATAATACTGAAGAATGGATGATTTTAAGTGATAAGTCTTATCTTAAATATAATGGTGAAGATTCAAAGAGTAAATGTTGGCAATATGAATTGGATAAAATAAATTTACTTGAAAAACCAACCTGTGATAAACTAATCAAGAATGGACTAAATATTAATCAATTATATCAAATTATTGATGAAGAAGAGTTTTTAACAGAATATGAAAACTATTGGTCAAATAAAGAAATTCCACAAAAACATTTAATAGAAGCTTACTCCAAACCTGCATATGACTACTTATTTTTAGGTTTAATGTATGCATTAATGTGTTATGGAGTTTATCAAAGTAATACACACCATAATATGAGTAACTTAATATTCACAGGTTATGATTGGGATACTTATGCAAAAGGTTTTTTTGCGGCTTCAATTGAATGTTTATATCGTGGTAGATTCATGGCAAGACCGAAATTCAGGTCAATTCAAATAATTATATTGTTGCGAACCTTATCAGGTTTATTGGGTGGCCATACCTTTTCAAATGGTTTAACTTCGGTTGCTTTCTTTTTATCATATAAATTAAGATTAGCTAAAAGTTCAAATATTTATAAAATCAATAGTTTATGGAATTTATTGGCTTACGATTGGTATGATGAAATAGATAGATATTCATTATCGGAAGTTAGTTCATTTTCTGACTTGGCAATTCCTGAGAAATGGATCTGTAAAATTAATAATCTTTTAAATTGGGATAATTTTTATTTGTTATTTGCTATTAGGATTGCAATTATTAAAAAGGAATATTATTATAATGATTCACTTGTTACTTTGGACGGTTTGAAAAAGGCAGATTTAGAGATGAGATATTTACAAGTTGAAGCATTTAGAGATATTGATGAGTATTCAGTTAATAAATATCCTGCGATTCCAGTTAGTAAGATACAAAACATTCAATTCCATGTATTGTCATTAATTTATCATGAAATTTTAGAAATTAATCTTAAAATGGCTAAATTTCTAAATTATGAACAATGGGCTACTACTTGTTATCAAACATGTTTTAATCAAGCAAGTGAGATTTTGAGAATTTTTGGGTCCACTGAATTATCCATTACTTGCAAGACTTATTCATCAGTTTGTGAAAACGTGATACATGCTGCTGTTTTTTTATTAGTTGATTGTACACTTGATGATAAACATTTAAAAAATGAAAATCATGTTTTAAGTTTAATTTCTCCAACTATAAATGTTTTTACTTCTTTTAAATCCGTTGTAAGAGGTGCAGTTAGAGGTATTTATGTTATTGGAAAATTGAAAGATTTACTACTTAAAAAGAAATCGAAAATAGTAAATGTTTCATCATCATCAGCGGCTCATACTAAAAATGAAAATACTGTCAACATGTATACACAACACTTAGATCCAAATAATGGTATAGAACGTAGATATTTAGCAGGTTTTGAAAAAGAAATAGAAGAGGAAGTCCAAACTTACAAAAGTAAAAAAGATATTAATGAATTTGAGTCTGCTGGCCGTCAAAAAGATGACAGGGATGCTGCCAATGAGGAAGCCAATGAAAACGGTGATGCAAAAGATACCGATGAAGGTGAGGATGAAGGTGAGGATGAAGGTGAGGATGAAGATGAGGATGAAGATGAGGATGAAGATGAGGATGAAGATGACGATGATGATTTGCCATTATATTGTTCAACATTACCGACTAAACCGAAATATGACATAAACACCAAAGCTAAGGAGTGTATCGGTGATCAAAATCTAAGTAATGGAACAACATTCTTACCACAAAATAGTGACCAGACACCACACAGCCAAATGCTTCAACAATTTCATTTTGATGGCACTAAAGTACTATTTGATAATCCATTACCTTTGAATTTATCATCATTAGATTTGAAATTTGCAGATGATTTTTTAGTTAGTCCAATCAATGAAAGTTCGAAAAATGGAGTACAACCGTCTGATACTACGTTCAACGAATTACCCGAAGACAATGCAGATGGTCCAAATGCTCCACCAGTGATACACAATAAAATAATGCATATTTTAGAAGATAGTGGCTGGTCACAATTTTTAAATTCCATTGATGATTTAAACATGTAAATAATCTTATAACTTATGTATTACATTTAAATATTACTATACAATACCCCTTTTAGTTGTTTTAACAACAACCTTAATTGGTTCGATAATACCTTTGTTATTTTCAGGACCCAAGGCATCACCTTCTTGCCATCCCATTTTTTCAAGTAATCTTCTACCAATACTACCTTGATCAATTTCTTTCGCATTTGCACCAACAATTTCACCTTCCTTATATGTAAAATTACCTCTACCTTTATTTCTCATCCTTTCAACTTCAACATTACCACCTTTAACTCTTTTGAGTTCTCGCTTTTCTTCACGGGATAATTGAACATCCATACGGAAACAGACATGTCTTTTGGTTGATAGCTTTTTGATTCTATTCCAATCAGGTTCTCTTGATTTTTTCTTATTTGGTTTTTTAGCTTCAAAATACTCTTTCTTACCTTTACCAATTTTTCTTGATGGAAACCCAAATGCCTCTGCCATTGCTTTTAAAACCATGTTAACATGGAAATCCATAGGCGGGAATCTCAGAGTTTCTCTAATTGGGTCTTCCCTAAAATCTTTAAATTCTTCAAGAATTTCTGACATTTCCAAAACATATGGATATTTTGTCAACATATATGCATTATTCTTTCTTGCATATTCACGTTCTTCTTTTTTATCCTTTTTATTTTGTTTTCTAAGAATATATTTTTCTTCCAAAAATTTTTGAAATTCGGGATTAATTTCAGTGTTTAATTCCAGTGTAAATTTATTCTTTTTACCTTTCGATCTAATCGACTTTGTTCCTATATCTAAAGGATCAAAGTTTGAGTTTTTGCTTGATGCATGCATTGTTAATAAGTCTTCCATCCCTTCCATTAATTCTTCATCTAGCTCAGCATCACTCTGTACTGATGAATTACCTCCGTCATCATCACTATTAATTATTAACTTTGATTTCTTAAGTTTGTTTTTTCTACGTTTCTTATTGATAGGTGATACTTTATCAAAGGTTTTCTTATCTTCATCATTGACACTATTAAAATCTTTTTCATCTGCATCTGTATCACTTTCTGAACTGTCTGATATATAAATTTCATCCTCATCGAAAACTTCATTATAATCAGGTTCTTGGGGATCAATTAGATGTGAAGTTGCACTTTTAAGAAATGCACTAACTCTATGTTCAGGCAAACCGTTCTCTATTAAAAAACTTGTAAAATCAACTTTATTTAACCATTGGTAATCATCAAATCCAAATAAATAAGGTGCATGAACATGGTATTGTTGATTTTCAACTGAAGAACCAATACGTATATTCTCAATTTTAATTTGTGTCACATCAAAGGAAACATAATCTTCTTCTAAAAATCCAAACTCAGGTTCATCAGATTCACTTTCGCTTTCATTACTTTCCTGATCAGTATTACCATACATTTTTTTATTAACATGTTTTATAACTTCATTCACTGATAGATCATCATCATCATTGTCCACCATATAAATAACCTTTTCAATTTCCTTGCACTTTCTTTTCTGTTTTCCCGATATTGGTAGTTCAATAAAATTATCACCATTTTTAGTTTTCTTCATTCTTGTTAAAAATTTACCGACTTGGAGTCTTTTATTGGAATCAGCATCATTATCACTATAATCATTGATAACTAAGTTATTATCAACTATCAGTGAGTCATCAAGCGCATCATCTGAATTTAGATCGAAATTTTGATTATCTTGATTTTCTTGATCATCATCACCATCAGCTATGTCTTCCTCATATGATAAATTGAACTCTCTATCATCATTATCATCAACAAAGGTGATTTTTGTTTTTTTAACATTATGCTTTACTTTTGTGAACTGAATCGCCGGTTTACTTAAAGATAAATTGTCCTGCTGAATTATGTGCTCCTGAATACCTTCTAATTCATCATCACCATGGTCATCATCATCATCATCATCATCATCATCATCTGCATCATCATCATCATCAGTATCTGTTTCTGACGCTGATTCATTATGAGTAGCAAAATCAGAAATAGGATCAAGTTCAAAGTCAATTTGGGTTTCTTTTAATTCACCCAATGTTTTATTTGAATGTTTTTCTAGCTTCATTTTCAATTCTTCTTCCAACTGTTGTTCCAATTCATTGTCGCTTATGTGTTCTTCTGCAACCTCTACAGTATTTTCCTTTTGTTTGAATTGAGTAACAACAACATTATTTTTTGTTCTAAGCAATTCAATTAAATCCTTTGATGGATCATAAACCTCTTTTGCTTTGATAAATTCAATTTTTGCCTTTCTATAACTCTTCTTCAAAATTTCATCCCTATTCATACTTGTGAATTTAACTTCATTATACATGCTATTTTCACCCTTGTATTTTCGTCTATCTGGACGTTGATAAATCATTGAATTGATAGCCATTTCTTCAACATTAGTAAAGTTTCCTCTGTTTAAATCAACCATTTCGTTTATCTGCTGCAACTTTGACAATTTCAATTTTTTATTTAATTTAATTGTAGAACAATTTCTATTTTCTTGCAGGGAAATAAAGTCTGAAGATAATTTGTTGCGAAAAGCAAAGCTGGAGATGTCTTCATCAAGTCTATCCCCAAAAGACTGTGTATTTCTTCCACTTGTAGATCCATTTCCTCTGCCACCTCGTCCTCTTCCTCTTCCTCTTCTTCCACCTCTTCCAGCATTTCGTCCATGTTTTCCACGACCCATTTTTCTTCAAATTTTAGTTAGCCAATAAAAACACGTATTTGCTGTTCTTTAAAGGCAAATACTTATCTTCCTGGAAATGCAAATGTACAGCTGAAATATTCATGTTGGTTCACCTTGCCGTCGCGTCGCTTATTTTAAGTCAATAACTGAGCCTTAGCGCCCTCCTTTTCTCATGATTGCCTGCCTATCTTTCACATTGTTGTTCTTTGGCTTCAGAACAGAACCACAGGAAGAAATGCAATCATCAGGTGCTGAATTGAAAAATAAAACAACGGGTTTCCAAGATATGCTTGATTACATATGGGAAATTCCATACTCTTTTGATAAGCCATTATCAACCGCAGACTTGATCATTCTCGGACATACCTACAAACTGATAAAGAAGATCGATAACCAAGGATTGTCGAAACAAGAGTTTTCGCCCGATGTATCGCAAATTGAAGAGTCAACTTATGTGCATTGTGGTTTAAGTAAAAGTAAAAGTGCGATAACGAACCCTCCATGTGCCGAAGAGCCTGCACAATCAACACCATTAGATAACATTAAACTCTTCTTCAACAAAATCTCAACTGCAGGACATGATGCGCTAAATCATGAAGAATTGGTTAATATAGAATACCCTGAAGAATTTTTGAATGATTTAAATACAAAATTATGGTTTACTTATAGATCTGGATTTCCATTAATTGAACGGGATAAAAATGGCCCCAACCCATTATCACTTGGATCAATTTTAAGATGGAATGTAAATATGGCTAATATTCACAAAGGTTTTACATCAGATTCGGGTTGGGGTTGCATGATCAGAACAAGTCAGTCATTGTTAGCAAATGCATTAATAATGCTAAGACTAGGAAGGAATTGGGAAATCAATAGCTCAACGCCCGATCAAATGCTAGTACACTGGGATATAGTTTCACAATTTGCAGATGTACCAGCCGCCAATTTTTCAATTCATAATTATGTTTTATATGCAGCAAAATATTGCGGTAAAAAACCTGGTGAATGGTTTGGTCCATCTAATGCTGCTAAAAGTATTCAAAAGTTATGTGAAGAACACGCAAATTTAACTGATCTAAAAGTTTACATTTCTTCAGACTCGGGTGATATCTTTGAAGATGAAATAAACAGATTATCGACTTCAGTTAATGATAAAGAATTTACTCCAATTTTAATTTTATGTGGTGTTAGATTAGGCGTTCAAAATATAAATTCGATTTATTGGAATTTTCTAAAATTATGTTTACAAATGCCTTATAGTGTTGGTATATCGGGCGGCCGTCCATCATCGTCCCATTATTTTCTTGGATTCCAGGATGATTATTTGTTTTATTTCGATCCTCATATACC
The DNA here is from genome assembly GCA_030573095.1 of Pichia paraexigua. Classification (NCBI taxonomy): domain Eukaryota; kingdom Fungi; phylum Ascomycota; class Pichiomycetes; order Pichiales; family Pichiaceae; genus Pichia; species Pichia paraexigua. The sequence continues at coordinate 68,413 of JAJMCR010000025.1, read as the reverse complement.
CCAACCTGCAATTTTACTCAACGATGAAGGAAAAATAGATTTAAATTTAAAATTCAAAGTACTTGATACAATTCATACCACAAAAGTTCGAAGATTACATATCGATAAAGTTGATCCATCTATGCTAATTGGTTTTTTAATTAGATCGAAGGATGAATACGATGATTTCAAAGAAAAAATAATGTCCCATGATTCAAATAAAAGATTTTTGAATATATATGATCAAAGACCTCGAATTAAGTCATTTAATTCCGCAGGTTCTGAACTTGATGGGTTTATTGATCTTGGATTTGATGAGTCATATGAAGAAGACAAATTTGATGCGGAATTTACTGGATCTACGGATATAAACACAAAAACACCGGAATTTACATCTGATGTTGTAAGAAAAGATAGGGATAAAGAAACAGACATGGAAATCGTTGAAGTAGACGCTGAAAAATCCAAAGAATTAGTTGAGTATGAAAAGCTTGATGTTTTTCCGGTTGATGATTCTCTAGTTGAGATTGAAAATGATGATATACCCATTCATATCTATAAAGATAATGAAAAGATTACTACTGACAGGGCACATACCAAGGATACTATAGTTCTTATAACTGAAAACAATGTGCCAGAAATAAAAATTGTATCAACAGAAATTATGGAGCCAGTTACAACCAGTACTACAGTATCTTGAGGTTTGTGGGATCCATATCATGTTTATTTATAGCAAGTGTAGTAGAACCTTAAAAACGCCCTAATGACTTATTTCCTTATCAAGTAAGTAGTGCTGTTTTTTGAATTTGAATTTTCATGTTACGAAGGAAAACATGATTTTTCCTAGTTGGCGTGAGCAACGCGTAATAAATGATTGATGCAGACATAGTAAGTAGATGATGAATCTTTCGGAAAAGAATAGACATACACCGACTAACATGAATGGTGACGATTTATTTTATGGTCAGGAAGAAGAAGGATTTGAAGAACTCGTGGAAAAGAATTTGGCAACAAAATCCGTAAACTTTAATGATAATAAAGCAAATGAAATTTTGATTTCTGACACAGAATCTGAACATGAAACTGAAAAATATGAAGATAAGACCGTTAGAAAGAGAGAAGCAAGGTTACAATCTGTTATGAAAATGACCAGAAATCCACTAGCTGCTCTTGATCTGGGTGAAAGAAAAGATGAAAAGAAAATCAAATCAAATGTTGCGATGCTTTGTTCTGCACTTGGAGGTTTTGATCCAAATCCACCAAATGAATATTTTCTTGGTATGGAAGGACTGGGGTGCTTAAGAGATTTGAAAAGATTACTAAAAAATGTGGATGAAGAAAAACACGTTCTTAATGTTGCATCTGCCTGTCACGATAGTGGATTGTTTGTTAATGATCTTATTCCAATTATGGTTCAATATGGTATGAGTAACATTTCTAATGCTGACCCTCAAACATTAACATTACTTTTAGCAACTTTAGAATTATTAGTCAAATTATTAACACCAATCCAAATGAATGAGGATGATTTAGATGATAAATTGTGTTCCAAGCTAAAAAGAGCACAAATTGAATACAAGTATCATTTACTACATTATAAAAAAGGGAAAATTTTTAAATATATTATTGCTTTAATGATTCCAATTTTACAATTAGATAAGAAAGATGTTACAATGCGTGATAAAATTATTTTGAACCTTTGTCTTACATTATTTGCAAATGTTTTAAGAATTCAACCATCTGATGCAAATATTGCTAAAAAGAATAGAAAAAATATTATTCATATTTTTGAAGAATTACCAGCTGGTATAACAGCTGACGATATTTCTCCCAATGTTGTTTTTGAAGTTTTTAAGAAATACGAAGTTTTATCTGTTGTTCAGACTGTCGCTTCAAACTTATCAAAAGAGTTTGATACAAACGTTTTAGGTACCGCGTGTTTGGATTTTTATTATTATGCATTCTTGTATATTGATCCGGTATCTTTAGTTAATGAATACGTTAGACCATCACTTAAGAAAACTGATTTATTGAAAAAAAAATTAAATCTGAGTGATGCAGCTTTGGAATTAACAAGGACAAATAACAGACTTTTACAACTGCGTGAACTAGAACAAGAAAATATTAGAAAATTCAAATCTAAGAGTGCAACAAGGCATGCTAATTTTGGTTCATTGATTAATGTTCAAGATGCAAAGCATAACAATCGTGTCTTATCAGGCCAAGATAAACTGAAAAACGATAATTTATTAAATTTATTAGATTCGAATGCTTCTAAAACAGAAGGAGGGAAACCACTGCATTTTAGGAAAAATGATGGTTTGGATGAGGAGCATAATTATTTTAGAATAGACAATAAAACTAGAAATTTACTACAAAGATTTGTCGAGGACTTTATTCAAAATGGTTTTGGTGTTGTTTGTAAAGAAATTTTTGATGTCACTATATCAGGTGAAAGAGAATTTACGAAACCAGAATTTATATTTCAATATCATTATTTTTTTGTTATAAACTGGATTTTCAAATTTGAGGAAAGTTATCAAGCAAATCACAAAAGGAGTGTTAAAACTGCTGAAAGATTTAAATATTTTTTTTTTTGTTTTAGTAAAAATGTGATTAATGCATTATTAAATAGATTAATTCCATTATTTTCAGATAAGAAGCAGTATTCATGCTTAAAAATTAGTGTTTCAATTTTAAGATCAATATTACAAGCTGTTCTAACAATGCATTCATACGAAAATTTTGATGATACAAGATTATTAAATGATGATAAGTTGATTCTAAAGGCAATGGTATCAAGAGCTGAATCAACGTTAAGGTTAATTTTTGAAGTTGATTCCAAACTTATGGAGTTATTTAAACTACCACAAAACTCGCATAAAAAACTACCGTCTGTTGGCATGGAAATGATACGATTTACATATATGTCATTAAAAGTTATCAACTACATTTTGAAACTTAAGGTTCCAATAATGTTGGTAAGAAAAAAGGATGATAATTTCGATGATGATGCTGTTTTTAATGGCGATGAAGAAGTACGAATACTGCCAAAAAATTTAAAAAAATATAAACTATTAGATAAAAATCATTGTGAAAAGTATATAGACTTGTTATTTCATGATTATACAGTTAACACGCACATTTGGCTATTTTCGCAATTCGAAGAAATTAATCAGGAAAAACTGAATTTGTGCTTATCGTATTTTGGAAAATTACTAAAAAAATGGGAGGTTAACATCTTTAAATTAATCAGACTTGATTTTATGTACATTTTACATGAATTTAGGAACACAAAAAACACAGAAATTTCAGAATCTTTAATCTCAGATTTTGGCGACTTAATGAGTTTTTTCATGCATAAATTAATAAAACTTTATCATAATGTCCCATTGATTTTACTTGAAGGAATGTTTAACACCGAAGTTTTTGATTCTGAAATCAAAGAATATTATTTAACAGGTAATCCATTTTCAACGTCATCATTTACGGCTAGAGAACAAAAGCAAATGAATCGACTTGGAAATGAAGATATTACTTTTGTTGATGATTCAATTTCAAAAGAACAAAAGCTTACATTCATTATCACTTACTTATTTTATCAAGATCATGCAGGTATTCTTGAACAATTAATTGAATTTTTAAATCAATGGTACCATGAATTAACAAATACAATTGATGATAAGGTTAAAGTCGTTAGTAGATTAAATTTATTCCGATTAGAAGGTGCATGTTATAAAGAATCCCGAACAAATCCATACTTCAGACTTTTGTGCAATCTGGGAGATATTTTCAATGGGATTTTAGTCAAACGTGATGAAGCTGCTTTACTAAAATATAAACAAATCATTGAAGTGACGCTTAATACGCCATTAGATAGTTATGAACTTGAAAATAAATTTGATGATCCAAATCTACTTAATAGGGAAATAAAACGTCAAAATGTTAAGCGAAGAAAAGATGAAGATAATGATGGTGATGATGATGATGATGATATCAGAGGCTATTATGATGATAATCACCATGGTTATGGAGATGATGGTATTAATGACGAGGATGATGATTTAGCAGGTTCTGAAGAAGAAGGTATGGATGAATTGGAGCTCGCTGAAGCTCAATTGAGTAATCTATCAAACAGAATCAAGGGTAAAGCAATGCGACGTATGGCCAATGGTAATCTAGAAGATATGAGGAAATTACGTAAAACATCCAAAGGAAAGAAATCAGATAAAGACAAACATAAGAATAAAAAGAAACTTCGTAAGAGAAGAAAGATTGTCAAAGATGATGATGCAGTTTTATCCGATACTGAGATTATGCGGAGAGCTAATTTGTCTAAAAAATATGTTGAAGATAGTGATGAAGATATGAACAATGATGAAGAATTTTATGCAAGAGAATTAAAATTACAGAGATTATTACAAAAGAGACGGGGTTTAATCACAAAAGAACAATACAATGCACTAATAAATGGTACCTTGGATTTGGATGACGTAAGTGATTTGGATGACCATTTAGTTGCTGAGACTGAAAAGGAGTTGGGTCCACAAACTGCACATTCTAGGCTAGAAGAAGAATTGTTAACCAACTTATTACAGCCGTCATTGACCGATGACAATGGTTCAGATGAAGATGGTTTGGATGAAGATAGATCCGATGAAGATGATGAAGATGATGAAGATGATGAAGATGATGAAGACGAAGATAATGAAGACGAAGATAATGAAGATGTCAATGAAGATGTTAATGAAGATGTTAATGAACAAAAAGAAGACGAAAAGCTTGAACACAGTTATGAGAATGATACTTTTGGATTGGATGATGTTTCGACTATCAAATCTAGTAACTATGACAAAGAGATTGAAAACAAAGAAGACGATTCAATGAGTCCAGATAAAACTACGAAAGATATTGAATTATCTGATGACGATTACAATGTTGAAAAACATGGGGGTGCATCAGTAGAAAACAATAAGCTAGCTGAAAACTCTGAAAAAGAAACTGAGATTGCCAATGACAAAACACAAGGACAAGGACAAGAACAAGAAGAGCAACTAGAGGAAGACCTATTTGCAAGTCTGGTCCAGATTCATGAACAAATAAATTCCAAAACTGGTGAATGAGTTTCTAAAAGTTTATCATTTATATCACATGTTTTATAAAGTCTACATAGTTTAATAGAACAATAACTACTATCACGATTTACTTTTGTTTTAATAGCTAAAGTGAAGGTCATAGTGGGCGCATTACTAATTTGATTACATGAATTAATTCAAAAACGTTAATAAAAGTCTCTTTATCTTTATTCACAGTAACGTAAAACATCTTACTTGCGAACACTAGCTGGAAATGATGATCACAAATTGTGGAAGTTTTGGATTCTCCTAGTGACTTACCCATTGAAATTACCCTAATCAATATAATCCCTTAATTAAAATTTTTCTTATTCTTTGCACAACATTTGATTACATATATATATCTTTATTTACATGATATAGTTGATATTCGACATATACATGCCAAATTCATCTTCTCATTTGCATGTCAATATTTCAATCTATTACACTCTCTTTCTCATATAAACAATAATTGGTTAAACCAGCGATAATCGGTTGCACAATTTAGAGGATAGTTTTATTATTCTTCCATATATATATATGTATATATAATCTAATACTCATGAATAAGTTTCCAAAAAATCATCATTTGTACTAGAATTTTTATAAGTTTACATATACAATTGAACTAACTAAGTAGAGCAATGACTGATTTCGGGATTTTTTATCGTTTTGATAATAGTTTGAAATGTAGATAAAAACATAACGAGAAATCCAAAAGTTGCACATGCATAAAACGGCAATTGTTGGAAACTTGATTTATTCTCCCTGGTCATTTTATTGTAAGACAATGGAGGAAGAATATAAGCAAGTAAAGAACCAGAAGTTGCGCCAACAATTTCAAGAACTGCACCTAAATTACATGTATTCATCGCAACAAATAATGGAATAATTAGTAAAAACGCAGTAACTAAAGCATGTTGAAAACTATTGAAATCAGAAAACTCGAATGTAGAATTGTGGTTTTGTTTAAAAATAACATATAAATCTTTAATAACTTCCCTTACAACATAAATTTCCAAAGGTAAAGTAGTGATCATATTTAAACCAAAACATAGACGAGCAATATTCACTATCCAATCATCAGTTGGAAAATTGTTTAAAATATTACCTTTTGTTTTATCTCCAAAGTTTAAAAACCCACAGACACCTATTAATGCACAAACAAAACCAGAAATTAAGCATGATATATGAACAACTCTATTGAATCTATCTAAAGTTGGAGTGTTTATCGAATCATATATAAATGTAGTATTATGATGACAGACTAATGCAAATGAAATAACGCTAATACCTTGAAAAAAACCTGCATTAATTAAGTATTGAGAACCTTTAATAACACCTTTATAATCAGAATCAACAAATGGTGCTTTAAAAACCACAATTGAAATAATAATAAGCATACTAATCAATGCTAAGCCACTGGCTTTAGCAAGAAGTGAAATGTCTTTAATCAAAGACAAAGGGAAACACACACAACAAACACAAAAAGCAATAATGCAGTTTCTACTCAATAGAAACGATAAAAATGCAGAATCTTCAATAGCATTTGCAAATAATGGTCTCAAAACATTTGGAATGGAGTCACCTATAATAATTGTAAACCCTATACTACCACCGACTGCAAACAAACCTTGCGCTAAAAGAACAACAACCTTGCCAATGGTTCCGTAAGAATGAGTAACAAATCCAGTATATGTTTTTGCTCCAGATAATTTTGTATTTATGATGATTAACCGAAGAGTCCAATCATTCAAAATAGTAAGAATAACCATTAGGAAAACACCCATTAAAAGACCTGAATTCAAAAAGGCCATAGGTATCCCAACTATTCCAGCGCCAACAATGGAATTGGTCATATTGAAAAAGGCATCTGTGAGGGCCGAACCTGCAGTATGTGCTATTGGGATTTGTAGATCTTGATCAATTGATAATGGATCTAGCATACTTATTTCATCTTCTATGACATCGTTGTAACTAGGACTGTCCGTATCAATGTCTGTAAATGCTGGAAGTGTGGTATAGCTGTCCTTCATTATGTTAAACTTTATATGTATACTAACACTTACAAGTTGTTCAAACACACCACTAAACCTTTGGTCAACTCTTTTCTTGACAGAACAAGACAACCTGAGGTTGTCATTGCGACAAAAACAATTGTTGCTCTCAGTTCCTTTTTTTTTTCAACGTACGAAAGAATGAGCATTTCTACTTTCTAAATTGGCGTTTTGCGTTATGTGTTCAACAATAAGAAGTCGTCCCCCGGTTTCTTTATTGTAGAATTTTTCTTACTTTTTTTGCCTCCAAGTATAACTTCTGGACCATTAGCATCTGCAGATTACACTACCAAGAGATACTATTTGTGAGATAATCACTTTATATATTGTGTGCATCTTAACCGTTACGATTTCAGTTGTTTCATATATCAAATACGTCCATAGGCAAGTTCAAAAATCTATTTTAAGTAGTTGTTTGAAACCTCAAATTAAAATCATACAATTAACTTACACCTTATAGATTCTAGTTGTTTTAAACCATTGCATTTAATTATATACTATTATTCATTTTTTCTGGCTAGTTCATTGTCAGTTTAATCTCCGCTTATATACCATATTAACTAAATTTCACAAGCATTAAATCGAATCATAAAAACATTGAACAATTAAAAAAATAAAATGAATTCGTTTCGTTCAATTTTGAAAACTAGCAGCAAGCAACAACAGCAAAATCAGCAAAATCAGCAACAACAACATCAACAACAACAGCAGCAACATCCACCAATATCGTTACCTCAACATAATGTAATGTCCGGGGAGAAAGAACAATCACTTCAACATAAGAATAGTGGTTTTTTTTCAAGATCCAGACTTCCAAGTGAAACTTTAAGTATGGATTCATTATCAAAAGTTAATACAAATGCTAGCTATGCATCTTCAAGTGCAAATAGTTCGTATCATAATTTACCACAATCCCATACAAAGAAAATCGCTGTGTCTGGTTTCAGAAAAAGCCATAGACATACAATTTCTGATGACTTCGTTTTAGACCCACCTGATGATCCAAATGAAATTGAAAAAATGTTTACTGAAGTTATGCAAACCAGAGATTTCGAAAGTTTACCCGAAAATGCAAAAGCTGAAATGTTAAATTATTCAACTGATAGAAAATGGATGTTAATACGTCAACAAAAACTAACTGAGTATAAAAGACAAAGGTTAAGAGAAATACCCGAATTAAGATTCCCAACTAAAACGAATAATAATACTAATAATCAATTACAGCTGAAAGCTCAAAGTGAACCGATTCAGTTTATAACGTTGTTATTGAACAATACAATCACATGTGATCAATTGAAAGAATTAGAAGTTTATTTAACTTCAGAAGATTTAACTTGGATGCTAGAATTTATAGATAAAGATGGTGCTGTTTGTTTATGTAATGTTTTGAATAACTTATATAAAACTAAACCATCAGTTTTGCCTGTTTCAACAGTTAAATCTCCACTGTTTATAAATCCAGTTGAGTCTTATACTAGCATTATAGAGAAAGAGTCAAGGTTATTTAGATGTATAAAGGTTTTAGTTTTATCAAATGCAAGTGTTGAAAAAATCCATTTACTTATGCCAAGAATGATTCATGCAATCTTTTTTGGTTTATTATCACCCAAAGCTTGGATTAAAAAAATTTCAACTGATATTATAATACATTATTCATTTGCATTAAATGACCCATTACCCTTATTGTCTACTTTGAAAAAGAATGCAAATGAAAATTGCCATTTGTTGTATATTAAAGAATTTTATTTGAATAGTCCAACAAACATCAGACTAGATAAACGGTCGCAAGTCATTTTATCTGATTCTTCAGAAGTGAAAAAATATGAAGCTTGGATTTGGTGCTCATTACGTGTTTTTTTAGGTCATGGTAAAATGGGCTCAAAAGTTGGATCATTTCCTGAATTCAAGTTTAGTGGTTTGATTGACAATTCTTATATTGTCAAGTATGCCGAGTCAACATTAACATTACTGAAATCAATTATTGCGTATTCTGGTAATTTAAATGATCGTTTGCAAATGCGTAGAATTTTACAAGCAGCTGGATTAAACGAATTACTTGATCGTTGCGAATTGCTAGAGGATTCTGAGGTTGATAAATTACTAGCTGATTTTGAAGAACTGAAAGGAAATGATGATTTAGAATTAAAGAAAACAAATGAATTTAAAGCCAAGAAGATTAATTTTCAAGACCCAGCATCCCTATTTAATGCGTTATGGGAAAACTCAAAAGGTTCAAAAACAGGTGATTATTTACGTTCACTAATTCAGAATATTTTTCTTAATGCAAATACATTGGTTGAAGAAAATGGTGATGAATTAATTAGAAATTTAAAACTAACTAATGATTTTGTTACAAATATTACAATGGCTTCATCAAATGAAGATAATAATATGAATATCAGTATCAACAAGTTAATAGCTGCTTATAGAAGTGACGATATTGCAAGACGTGCGATGGAAGAACAAAAAGATGCAAAGCGAAAAGTTGAAGAATTAGAAGCTGAAAGGAATGAAATAAGAAATCAGTTAAATGAAGGATCACAAGGTTTAGTTGAGAAAATGAGAGAAGAATTAAATGAAAAGGATAATTTGTTAACAGGGATGAAACGAATCGTTGAGATCAAAGAAAGACAGATTATTGATTTAAGAGCAAGAAATGTATCTGAGAAAAACTTACGTGAAGAAACCGCTAGAAAGTTAACAATCGCCTTACAATCCGAAAATGTTAATAATAATCATTTCACGACTTTAAAACCAACTTCAGGTAGAAAAAAGCCAGTAAATACTCATGGAAGCTCAAGAATAAATTTAAATGATACAATTTCCCAGTTAGAATTGTTAGGATCAGAAGCACGAGATTTAGAAAAGAGAGATTTTGAAGAATTCAAAATGCCACTAAACAAAACATCATATTCACCCACTAAAGCACCAAAAACAAAGAAATTGAATAAATTATTAACAGCCAAAGAGCGAGAAGCTCAAAATTTAACCTTAACCTCTTTAAAGAAAAAACTAATGGCATTACAAAAAGAAACAAATAATATCACCAAGGAGCAATATGATTTGAATAATAAAGAACTTATTAGAAGACAAAGAATTGAAGCTACAAAAATGTTGGAACAGTTACAAAAGTCTTTGGGTAATATCAAATACAAAGAATTCAATACTGTACAGAATACTGATATAAGCCCTAACAAAACTTTAGATCCATATATTTCAAATGAAAAAATTAATAAAGTTCAATCAGAAACCATAAATAATTTAACTGAAATTGAAAATTTATGTAATGATTTGAAATTCCAATTGAGTTTAGTTGGTGAAGATGATATTGAAGATGAGAAAGCAAAAATTTTACGTGAAGCTGAAGAAGAATTTTCAATGGGTAAAAAAGTTCAACCAAAGATAGATTTTTCTGCTGGCCCTATCGTGGATCTAAAGGATGTCAACAAAATTGATATTCATGGTATGAAACCATTTCTTGGTGAATTAGAACAAAAGGTTGCAAGACAGAAACCAATCAATTTCAATAAGGATACTAATTCCAGGATGTCTGATTTGCATACTGATAATGTTATCAAAATGGGAGAAATTACAAACAACATTTCTGATAATAATGCAAGGAGTAGCATAAAAAATAAAAGAAAATCAATGTATGGATTAGAAAGTTTATCAGAATATGGAAAGAATGAAAATCAAGAAAATGATTTAATTAAAAGTGGTTTCAAATCAGAAAAAAGTGTTGAAGAAGAAAGAACCAGTAATTTTAACGAGAATGAAGATAATACTTTTAGTGATGATAGTGGTGATATTTCCAATATTTCTGATTATATTGATGATAGCTCAGTTAGCGTTTCAAGAATTGAAAAGGTTAAAATAAAGAGAACAACTGGTAACTCGATCATTAAAGCTGAAGATAGTAATGAATTTGATGATATTGGTAATTTTAGTGATTCACAATATTCGGATGATTCAGATAATCTTACTACAAGAAAATATAGAGCTAAAAAGGCAAATATGAAAAAAGTTACTGTTGGCACACATGAAAACAACCAAGTGGAAATTGTTACTGTTGGTTCCATTGACAGTAATGATAATTTCAATATTAAAAAGAAAGATAATAACACAAACAAAGTTGAAATAGAAACTGAAAGTGAAAACGAACCAACTGCTGTATCAAGTAATCCTCAAGTTTTAGAAACAAATGATGAGGTCTTATTCAATAAGGAAACTCAAAAAGTTGCCAGAGGTCATGATAATTCTATTGATCAAGTTTTGGTCCCACCATCACCATTGCCTCCACCGCTACCACTTGCATTATCCGGCTTATCAAACTTGTCGACGCCATCTTCCATTCCATCACCTCCTCCTCCACCACCACCTCCGCCACCTTTTCCTCCTGTACTTTTATCAATTAGTAATATTCCGACAGATGGAGTTACAACGCCAGTACCACCGCCACCACCTTTACCGTCTGGTTCAGGTATGCCTCCACCGCCTCCACCGCCTCCACCTCCAGCATTTCCATTTGGTAACAGTAAGGCGATATCACCTTCCATGTCCCCAATTATATCTTCAGGACCATTTGATTATTTACCAAGAACTAAAAAGAAGTTAAAACAATTACATTGGGAAAAAATTGACGACATTGATAATTCGCTTTGGTCAGAGATGGATATTGCAGAATTTGCAGAGAAATTTAAAGAAAGAGGTATTTTTGATAATATGGAAGATTTATTTGCAGCATTTGAAGCAAAAATGAATCCAAAGATAAACAAGAAAACAGTGGAAAAGAAATCATATTTAGGACAACAACATAAACAAGAATTTAATATTTGCCTTCAATCTTTGAATAAAGATTCAGATATGGAAGTTGTTATAAAAATTCTGCATTGTTCGAAAGAAATTATAGAAAAACCTAAAATAATGGAACTTTTAGCAAAACCAGAGTTATGTGAAATCCCAAACACCTTAGGCAAGAATTTAGAACCATATTCTACAGAATGGAATTCTAAAGGAATGATTTCCAAGCCCGATAAAGATCCAAATGAGTTGGCTAGACCTGACAGGATTTATGTTGAAACATTCTATAATTTGAATCATTACTGGAGGTCAAGAATGAGAGTTTTGAATATAATTATTTCATTCAAAGAGGATTTTGAAATGTTAAATGGTCAATTAGATAAAGTTGAAGAGGCGACTAAAAGTATCGAAGAGAGTGATTCATTAAAAATGTTATTTGAAGTCATTTTGTTGTTGGGTAACTACATGAATGCTGATAATAAAAAAGCGTTTGGATTTAGGTTAAGTACATTACAAAGGTTGAATTTTCTCAAGAATCAAAATAATTCAATGTCCTTTTTACAATTTTTGGAAACAATCATTAGAAAAGATTTCCCAGAAATTGGGGATTTCGTGAAAGATTTAAAATCTACTAAAGGCGCCAGCAAGATTTCTATTGAGCATTTAGAAAAAGATTGTTTAACATTAATTTCAAGTGTCACAAATATCGATTCATCATTAAGTACAGGAAATTTAAGTAACCCAGGATTGTTTCATCCCGATGATAAATTTTTGAAAATTGTTTATAGAGAGTTACCTGACATGAGAAGGAAAGTGGAGAAATTGGAAAATAAAAAAATAATCATTTTAGAGAGATTCAACAGTATAATGAAATATTTTAAGGAAGATCCCGAAGCCGATGAGTTTGCAAGGAATACATTTTTTAAGAAATTCAGTGATTTCATTGAAATTTATCAAAAAGTTTCAAATGAAAATATGGCTAATGAAGAGGTACAGAAAAAAATTGAACAAAGTGAAAAGATTAAAATTGAAAATAGCAAGCTCAAGGATGAAGGACATGCTAAATCCAACATTGATTTGGAAAAATCCATTAATATGTTGAAAAATTCAGGATTGCCAGAAAGAAGAAATAGACTAAAAGAATTAATTGTTACATCTATTAATAGTGCATCAAATGATGGAGAGATCGAAGATGGTCTGGTAAATAGCTCAAAAGAAGAAGATGATGAAGATAAAAGAGAACATTTTGATGCTAAAAAAGTTATGGGTATAGTCCACGATTCCAACGAGAGCCTTAGTTTAAATGAAGGAGCAATTCCAAATGATTCAATTGAGGGATTTAGGGTTGAAGCGGATGGTAGTTTAGTTAGTTTGAATGAAGAAGAAGGAGATGATATTTCGAATGACGGGAACTCCAATAACGGTCTGCCGGTAGGAATGTTAAGCGAGCGACTGAGAAGGCGGTTACTAGAGGGCAGTCGTCGTGTGTAGAATAGCAAGTAAAAATTAATGTTGTATAATGTAATGACCTTATAGAATTTGAAATCTGAGGCGGACAATCGGCGATCGAAAATTTGAGATCTGAGATCTACAAAAACACAACGGCGAAACTAAAATTTAAGCTCTCACGCATCGAAGTTTTAGTATTTATTATGATGAAATTTTTCTATCGCTTCCTGAAAAAGACTCTTTGCTTCTAGGCGTTTCCATATTTCTCGTCTATTTTTGTTATTGCATTCTCTGCCCGGGGACTCTCCATCATGCCCACACCTAACAAGAATCTAGTGGATAAATCTGCTGGTTCAGGTTTGAATGACACTGATCGAACATCCAAAAAAACAAGATTCACTAAAACTCCAAAACTCATCAAATCTACTGCTAAACGTAGAGGGAAAGGCAGGGGTCCGGGTAGACCTCCAGGAAGCCTGAACCGTGCAACAATTGCACGAATGAAAGAAGAACAGGAAGCCATTGAAATGTTTAAAAGTGTTAATTCCGACATACCAACTTATTCGATCAATCAATTTTATAACCCCGAGACACAGAATCTTGATCTCAATCAACAGCTCTACAGACCCTGTACTTTCAATCACTTAAATCACTCAGATCGTCAAGAAGCAGAATATCCATCAATCAATTCTCCCTATATTTATACATCTTGTAATACAAATAGACAATATAACAATAGTAGAATTGATTATCAATCTCAAAACGAAAATCAGGATTATATCCAAAATTCCAATTCAAATCCAAGCTCATATCTAAACTTAAATACAAATACGAGTACAATTACAAATACAACTATAAATACAACTCCAAATCCTATTAGGAATATAAATACAAATACCAGCACAAATACAAGTACGAATACATATACAAGTACAACGTCTGCTTCAACTGCAACTTCAAACTTAAATGCAACTGTAAACTCCAATGCAATTCCAAATACATCAATATCCGAACAATACTCTGAGTATTATCAATCCCGATTGGCACCCACAGCACAACCTTTATCTGCATCTTCATCATCATCTCAACAAACCCAAATTTCGATACAACAACAGCAGCCTCAGCAAATACAATCAGTATCATATTACTCCCATCAACATCCAAATTTCCCTGGTTATACCAAAACACAGTCAGAGATGCAAGCAACTCAACCAATAAATCAACTAACTACTTTATCATCTCAAAATTATCGTCAACCTTCTTTATCGTCATTAATTGATTTATTACCTCAACCGACATTAACCTCATTGCCGCCATTTCAATCGTCTTATAAGTATTATCAATCAAGCTTGTCGAATTTAACACCTAGAAATAGTATTTCTTCCAATACTCTGTCACCGCAGGGCTTCCAGCTTTCGAGAAATAATCAATTACCTCCATCACACTCATCATCATCATCATCAAATCTATGTTGTCCATCGTCTGTCCCACCCCCACAACTACCACCAACAACGTCTTCATCATCAATAACAACAACTGCAGCAGCATCTGCAGCAGCAACATCAATAACCACATCGTCATCATCATCATCATCATCATCATCAAACATTCAACCACATTCTAATACTTCACAACATGTTAATTATTCAACTTATGTTTATCCTAAACCCAATTTGAAATCTAACAATAGTTTTGATTCAAATAATGTTAAAAATACTGATACCGCTATCAATCCAATTGCATCTGACATCGCTATAGCTACAACCAATACAGAACATACTGATCCTGTATTGACTTCTGAACATTTCAAGCATGAGAAGCAAGAAACTTCAGATTTAAGATTACACACTGGTGATTCAAACTATATCAGCTTACAAAATAATGATCAAAATAATAACCGCTTTACAAAAAGGATGGAAACAAATAATTCCTTAGATAAAAATACGACATTAAGCAATTTTCAGAATACAAACGGTATAAATAATTCACACAATACAATCTCAATCCCCATCACAAGCATGCCAACGAGTTCATCATCCAACAATTCTTCTTCCCATTACAATTATATGTATCCTTCAGGTCAATATGTGTCAGCAAAGCAGCCCAGTTATCTAAGAAAAAATCATTTTCACTATCAATATCACAATTCCCCACCTCAAGAACCATTTTGAAGACATTTACAACAACACGTCTAACCATAACAGAAACATCTACATTAAAACACTAGCAAAATAGCGACTCTCACTACAAAAATGGTATGTAGCTGATGTTTATAATCAATAAACGAAATTAAATAAATTGGTATTAAACTGAATGAAGGAAATGGCCAAATTTCGTCATTAATGACGAAAATCTAAATAACCATAACAGTTAAATGTAAAAAAAAAAAATATTTTTAGAGTATTTAATTCTTCCAATGGACAAACAAAATAAGAACAGCTAAATTCAAACAAAAAAGGCTAGGTTAAATTAATAAAATAGAAAAAAAGCTCAATTCTATTAAATAACTTCCATTAACTGTAATTTACTGTGTACAAAATTTATTAATGATAAACGAAATAAATAAAGAGAAGTATTCCAAATGAAACAAATGAACATACATAAATTATGTAAATTATGTAAAAACAGAACTTAAAAAAACTTTATAAATAAAATAACCATAGTGATAACTATAACAGTATGAGTTTTAGAAATTTTAGTAGTCATCATTTGAATAATGAATCATTATCCACTTATTCACTTACATTATTCAATAAACTGAGTGCACTTTCAAGTTCATTGATTGCTGTTTGAATATCGTTATAGTTTAAAGCACTTATTGCAAACTTCGCTTTACGTTGTGCATTTGAAATTATTTCTTCTTTATTCCAAATCGTTTCAACTTCTTGTTTTGTTAGTATCTTACCATTGTTTGGAGGTTCATGGTTAACATTGGATTCTTTGAGCGCAGCTGGCTTTGGCGGTAATTTAGGTATAGTAGGTGTTGTTGTTGTTGTTGTTGTTGTTGTTGAAATCGAATGAACCGTTGGTTTGATACTTACATCATTCGCAGCATTTGAAGATTCAGGAGCTGATGGTAATCCTAAACTGTTCTTTTGTCCTTTGATTAGCACTGGTGCAATTGGCAACTTTAATTCTCCAGGTAGATCTGCTGGTGCTTCTGGTAGTGAAAATGATGAATCATTTAAATCATTGGATTTCTCTTCACCGATATCTACCATTTTACTACCTGTTTTATTTTCGATATCGTTGCTGTCCTCTGCATTACTTAATGATTCTTCCAATAATTCATCTAATTCTTTTTCATTGTTCTCAGTAATATAATCATTCGGGTCAGTATTCGATTTGTATGCCTTGAGAATCCGACTAACATGAAATTTTGCATACTTTATTTGCTTTTTAATTTCACTTTCTTGTTCATTATAAAATTCAGGCCATAGTTTAATAACTTCAATGAAATTTAAAAATGCCATAAAACTCTGTATTGTCTTTTTTGAAGTATTATGACTCTCAATTTCATTAACGCACTTATTAAAAATAGATAACGAAAATCCTAAAACTAATTTGAATGATTTCTCTTTATCTGTTAAGATTTCAGTGAATGTACTTGCCGAATCCTCAATTTCCTTTCTATTCTCTTCAATAGTATTCAACAATACTTCAATGTAATTTGCAATATCTTCATACTTCAAATGCAATTGGGATTCTAAAATTAATTGTGCTGCATATAAGTAACAATAATATGATATTAAAGGTTGTACATTAGCTAATTCTTTACCTCTTTTAATGTATGGACCAATGAGTTTGACTGCTTCTACAGGTACATTGTCCACTGGCATATTCTGTTCTTCTTCTGACATGTTTAGCAATTAATCAACAATAAACAATATTTGATAAAGAATAATCATTACGATTTTTGATTTAATCAATTTGCAGTCCCCCATTGCTGCGTGAGAGTTTTGTTTTCATTTGTGATTTAGTTTGGTGTTTTTATTACATGCATTTTTTTGTTTCTTTCTGATCAAGCCATACCCGAACATTGAAAAATGTCCTCTCCAATAGAACATTTAGATACTATGTTGAGTCCGCAACTGACTGACAGAACTTTTCAAAACCCCCCTGTAAATATCACACCTGATGCCAATACTTCAGTTATTGTAAAAAATTGTGAAGGTGATAATGATCATATTGATGAAAGAGACATAAATAGTCAATTGACAAAAGATGATAATGCTTCTCAATCCCCTGTCTTGTTAACACAGCCAATTATTAGTGATGGTGATGATGACAATGAGCGGGCTAATAATAAGGCTAACGATAATAAGGAAAATACAGAATCCACAAATACTGCTGCAAATTTGAAAACTATACAATACAAAGGCCAACCAGTTTGGGAATTGAATATTAAAAATGTTAAATTGATTAGAAGAATGGATGATTTGAAATATTTGTGGGATCCAATATCTAAACTCATAAAACAAATTAATGAGATGGATGAAGATAAAATAAATGAACTTAATAAAAGCATCGAGTTGGAATTTACGTGTGATGAAAACAATGATTATTGGTTATCAAAATCTTTTATCAAACCAATTTTAACCAAATATTCAGTAGATAAGTTATTCAAATTTGAGCCTACTGATATAAATGAAAATACAACAACTAGAAAAAGGCTGAATAACGAAGTTCATGTTTATGAAAGTCCAACAAAAAAGTCAAAATTAAATTTGGAAAGAGAGTTAGATATATCATTTTATGATCATGATTTAATTTCTGGTAACTCAAACGCTCCATTCACTTTAAAACCTTTAACTGAAGACAATCTAATCAATGAAAATTCAAAAGTTATTATATCTTCTTTATTTTTACCATATCAAAAGGAGATTACATTAGATGAAATATTAAAAAACCAAGATGCATTTCTAAATTCAGATAGCAAATCAAAAGAAGTTGGGAATGAGACGAACGAAACATCGGCTAGCGTTATTGATAAAGATCAAATTAATATTGATGTTTCTATTGGTGATTACGGACAAAATGCATTACACTTAGCTGCAACATTAGGTAAAATTTCAATTGTCAAAGAATTAATTGAACAAGGTGCTAATAGATTTAGAGGTGACGATGATGGACAGACAGCACTAATCAGAGCAGTTCATGTTACAAATTGTTTTGAATTATCATGTTTTGATAAATTATTAGATTTGCTATATCCTTCAATCACATTATTAGATAATAGGGGTAGAACGATTTTACATCATATTTCCTTAACGTGTGGTTTGAAGGGTAGATATGATTCGTCAAAGTATTATTTAGAAACTTTGTTAGAATGGGTTGTTAAAAAAGGTTCAAAGTTACCAAACAATTCATCATTAAAGTTATCAAATTTTATTAATGAAGTTGTTAATAAATCTGACAAATTTGGTAATACATGTCTTAATTATGCTACTTTAGCTGGTAATAAATATATTGTTTCTCAATTATTAGATATTGGAGCTGATCCTTATAAAGCCAATAAAATTGGAGTCACGCCTGGCGATTATGGTATTGATGTTAACAACAGTATTGTGAATTCAACTACAATTGAGAATGAAGATGGAAATGACAAAATAAACATTAATGAAAATGTTTCAAATGTTAATAGTGATGGTAGTAATATTACGAATAATAAAAATAACAGCGCTAGTAAAAATATAATACCTAATTCAGAAGCATTGAATAAAAAAGAAAGTATCACAAATGATATTAAGAATACAGCTAATAATATTCCTACTAGTAAAAAAAATAATAACTCTACAAACTCTAACAATGTAAAACAAAGTTCTGAAGAATTTAAGGAATCATCTTCACAAAATAGTTTAAAAATTCTAGATTCGATTCAATTATATATTTCAAATCTAGGTAATGATTTTAAAAAAGAAATTACACAGAAGTCTCAACAAATTGATAAACTTAATCCCATTTTAAAGGAAAAAACGCTTCAACTTTCCCAAAAAAGAAAACAATATGATGAATTGCAAAAAATGTTTCAAAATATTAATAAAATGACAAATAAAATTGAAAATTTATCAAAAGCCATTAATGAAGAAGAAGTGAAATTTGAACAAGAAGTTAAAACTTTAAGCATTAAAATCGATGATGATGAAAATTCATTAGGGAACTTTGATGCAGACCAGCCCTTTACGATTACAAATTTATACCAAGATGTTGAATTAATTGTTGAAAGCCTATTAAATGAGAAATTGAAAAGGATGAAAAATGAGAAAAGTAATGTGAATGATGATTCAAATGATGAACATGAGAGTAGTAATATTGATATTTCCAATTTTAATGTAATTGAATTATTAAATTCTATTGAAGCATCTGATATTCTACCATATTATCAAAATAAGCTAACAAATGAAAAAATTGAATTATTAAAAAAGGAAATTCAACCGTCGGTTGTTTTAGATGCTAGAATAAAAGCATATGAGAAAAATAATAAAATTCTCTTGGAAAGAATGAATCAAAAGAAAAACTGTAATAAAGAACTAGAATCTCAATTCAAGAGAATCATTGGTTTGTGTATTGGCACTGATACGGAAAACATTGATGATAAATTACTTAGTAGTTTACTTATGAGTGTTGAGAACGATCCTGATCCAGAAATTGGACAAATTAAGAAAGTTCTAAAGATTGTTGGTGATCTAGATGCCGATGATGAAGAAACAAAGAACTGATTTACTTTTTATAGACATCTTGTATATTCTTAACTGAAACTTATGTACGTTGAACGATAAAGACTGAGATGTAACGAGCCCCCTCGCAGCCCGGGCCGTGCAAAAGTGGTTGGGACGATTTCTGATAACGTGCTGCTTTTTGCGAACTTGATGTTTTGCCTCCACGTTGTTCTTTCTGACTTTCCCCCAAAACAAGCAGAAACTATCGATTATGACTAGTGACGACTCTAAGACATTTATTGTATGTATTTATTATGACATGTTACAATTGACTTCATGACTCAATCTTTCTTTGAATCTTATCATACTAACAAAAGCATTTATCGGACATGTCCGTGATTCTCTAATATAGGTGACATTAAAGGAAAATTGTTCTCCTGAAGCGTAAGTTTAACCCACAATAATTAAATCAACAGCATTATACAAAGCGACAAGTAATTAAGCAGCACTTTTTTGTTTATGTACATACGAATTAAGAATACTAACATGACATAACTTTTGGTTTATTAATATAGGTTTAAACAAACAATCAAAAAATTAGGTGGTGAAATTCAACACGAATATAACCTAATCAAGGGATTTTCAGTTAAATTACCATCAACTCATTTTTCAACACTTCAAAAGGATGAAAATGTTAATACAATTGAAGAAGATCAAGTTGTTAAGGCAAATAGTGTTTAATCATCAAATATTTAACTTTTTGATTGGTTGTATTAAATATACCGAGAATATATATATTATACCTAGCTTTTACATTAAACATTTGTAAGAAAATTATATTTTTTTTAAATTAGTGATATTATATTGTAAACTTTTGTAATCTTTCGAAATGGATTTCGAAGGCGTAGTAGCTTCACGATTATCTTATTGGATAAATATTAATTCTGTTGGCGGTAACGTAGAATTGCAGCCTCAATTTTGTGGGGTAGAGGAAGGAAGTACAATATCTTCACCTCTAGAAAACCAAAAGCCAGTTTCTAAATCATTATGGATTCTGTAGCCAATACCTCAATGATGGTAAATATTTTTGGATTAATAAATAGCGTTAGTATCTTATGGTAACAGCATTATAATTCAAGCCCTATAAATGAATTAATAAACTGCAATTAGAAAAGCATAAGTCAACTACTGTATGAAGTGTGATATGGTTTTCACGAATTAATCATATGTGGTTGAATTTTTTTTAACTATTAAAACTATTAGTTTGTGGTTGATCCTACAAAAAACAGAATTATCATTTTAGTTAAAATAGTAAATTAGACAGAATTTAAAAAAATAACTGGTAATTGTTCCCCATTGGTGTAGTTATACCTTGATAAGCATTCCCAAACCAAATCCTGTATCAAATATGGGTTGTAGAACAAAGTAGATTTAGTACCAATTCAATCAATACATTATATGAAAACATTTTTAGCTAGAGGTTGTTGTTTCGAAGTTGCACCAGTCTTCTTTTTGTAAAGTGTCTAAGGAAAAGGTATTTTCAAACAAGTCAAGTTTTTTATTTCTTATATACAAGCTCGCCATGAATATTAAACGTTGATAAGTTAAAGCAGATTAATAAATGGAAACTAAAGTACAAACTAAAATTATAAAAGCTTTAAAAAATACTATACTATACAAAGCTATACTGTAAATAAATCATTTCATACCTGGCGCCTTAGCTATTGCGTACGGATCATGTTTAAATGATTTGGATGATTGCTGCTGCTGTTGTTGTTGCTGATTTCTTAATTGAGGTGGTGGTGGGCCTCTAACTCTATGAATTGGTTGATTTTGTGGATAACCCTGTTGTGGATAACCTTGTTGTGGGGGATATTGTTGAGGTGGATAGCCTTGTTGAGGTGGATAGCCTTGTTGAGGTGGATAGCCTTGTTGAGGTGGATAGCCCTGTTGAGGTGGATAGCCTTGTTGAGGTGGATAGCCTTGTTGAGGTGGATAGTGTTGTTGTTGATAACCTTGTTGATAACCCCGTGGTGGATAATTTTGTTGTGGAAGTTGTTGATTCTGATAATGATGACGCTGCTTTGGATATGAATAACCACCTTCTTGTTGTTGTTGTGATGGTGGTGGTGTATAATAACCATTTTGTGGACCCTTATTTGGTCTGATTTGTTCTTGTTGTTGTTGATGTTTGTTACTAACTCTTGAAAATTTTTCTGGTTGTCGATTTAAGGGTGATGGTAATTTCATTGGACCATAATTTCCAAATGATGATGGAGAGTTTGGATTGTTTAATGGATTTGGGATAATTTTTGGATTAACAAAATCATTTTGGACTGGTGATGGGGGAGATTGTTGAAATTTTTGTCCATGATATTTATGTGGTGGTTCAAGTTCTGGACTGTTGGAATATTTAATATTTTTTTGATTCTCTGATGATGGTGGTGGTGGTCTGAATCCATGGCTTAATGGGCTATCAATTTTTTGAGTTTGATGTGCTGGTGGCTTCGGTGGTGGGGTATTGCTGCTACTACGAGATTGGTTTTGTTTTTGAACATAATCATTCATTGGTGTGTTAGGAGATTCATACCCTTTATCTTGGTAAGGTAGTTGTTGTTGTTGTCTTATCGTTAGAATTGATGGAGGAACTTGCTGATCAATTGGAGTTAGAGGATTACTTGAATTCAAATACGGATTTACAATCGGTGCAGTAAATAGTCCTGGTGGATTATAAATTGCCTTCTGTGATGATATATTATCAGATGGAGCACGATCAAGACTTGTATTTGAATAATTTTTTATATTATTTGAGCCTTGTCTTTGTTTCGATTTACTTAAAGGTGGTAGATTATCATTTGATCTATCGGGAGATTTATTTGGAGATCTTTGTTTTTTGATTATTAATTGATCATTATTAGAGAAAGGAACGGTTTGTCTAACTGGAGTTTGAGAATTGGAATCCAATTGAACCGCATTTCTAAATGTGTTATTAAATTCGGTAAATGGAGAAAATACTCTCGATTGATTGCTGTTATTTGGTGACCTAAAATCATAATCATCTTCCGAATCTTCTTCATTCTCTGAATTTTCTTCTGATTTACCATATAAATCATCATCGTCATCATCATCATCTTGTTCGTCAGCATCGTTATTTGAAGGGTATAAATCATTGATTGTTGTTTGTTTTTTACCAAATATATTTTTTTTGATTAGACTATCGTTTGATTTATTAAGGTTTACATTTGCAAGATTATCAGGTGAGTTAAATAAACCACGATCATTATTCGAAGTTAGAGATTTTTTTCGTTGAGTAGGTGTCTCGGTTGTAGAAGTAGGAGGGAAAGTATCTGGAATTAAAGAATAATTTTGATAGATATTAAGAATTTGTGGGGAAGGTGATAAATTATTTTTAAAAATTTCAGATTTATTATCTTTAGTTGGAGTTCTATCAGGGGAAATTTTCGAATCATTTTTAGAATATAAAGAATCATCCCTTAAAATATTTGAATTTCTCTCACTGTGAGTTAATTTTGAAGATGTGTTAACTGAATTATTATCACTTGAACTAATTTTTAAACTTTTAGAACTTGGAGAATTTTCCAAATATTTTTGAGCATCAGGTTTATTAATGAAAAACTTAATTTTACCATCAGCCATATCCTTTGAAGAACTTAATAAATCCAAAGCACCTGAAATTCCATCATAAGAACCACAACCTTTATAATCATTCTTTAATTTATTAACTAATATTTTTTTAATATTTAAATTCCATTGATTTTGATCCCAATCAAGTGATTGATTATTAGCATTTATACTATTCAAATCAGAAACTTCTAAATAATGAACTTTTGGTAATACAGGTAAAGCAAATAATAAAGAATCCGGATCTGATTTATCAGCATTTAATCTTTTGGGTCTACCATATAAATGGAATGCATCCATTAAAGGAATTAAAAATCTAATTAAAGTATCATAACCAGGAACAGAAGTATGTTGTTCAGGCATTAAAAAAATAGAACAGCTTTTAGGGTTTTCCTTTTGATCAAATTGAATTGAACCATCTAATTTAATCAAAGTTGATTTATCAATAATAGTGTAATTTCTTGGATATAAAGCATAAACTGAAGAAATATTAGTAACTTTAGCCATGTAAATTTTTTTTGATTTTTTATCATTTTCATAAAAATAAATTAAGCCATTAACATTTTTTTTCTTTGAGTTTTTTGATGGTTCAATAACTGCAAAACATCTCTTCCATGGCATACCAGCACCAAATCTTACACTTACCCAATCTTCATAATTGAATTTTTTATTTTCAGATAAAATAACTCTGATATCAGATAATAAAGAACCTCTTGCACTTAATAAAGAAGCCGTATAAGCTTCTTGTAAAGATTTATATTCAAAAGTTGATAATCTAAAGGCATTACACCAATTAATAAATTCTTTATTATTTGAAAATTGTAATAAATATCTATTTTTTAGAGTTGTTGACAAAACAATGACATTATTGATTGAATTAGTTGAAGAAGGTAAAGATAAACAAGGTTTAAAAGTACCATCACTAAAATTAATATAAGAAGGTTTTGAGTCACCTAGAATTATTGAACCATTTGATTCTAATTGATCCGAATCCCAAAATGCTAATTCATTACCAATCATAATTCCATAAACTTCCAACCATTTTCTTTCGGCGGGATTACCGTCTGAATCTAAGTCTTTTAGTAACATGAAAACACCTTCAAGATACTTACGGTGAGATTGTGCAGATAAAAGTGATACAATTGGAGTTAATTCAGGACTTAAAGTGCCTGAAGATTCGGCCGTTAATATAGTTGGAGATGAAGGATTTGATATTGGACCCGAAGAAAAATCTCTTGTAAAATTCTTGGGTTTATTAAAGTTGGAGGATTGTGAAGAATCCTTATCTTTTGATTTAGAAAATACTCTTAGTTTTTGCATGATGTAATATAAAAAGGAGTGACTAAGTTAGATGGGGAAATAAGAAAAAGGTAAGAAAAAAAGGTAGGGGAATATGAAGAATAGTATAAGAGAGGAGATGTAAGCTAAAGTCGGATACCGTAGAAGAAAGAAGGATTCATCAAAGTATAAAAGTTACAGAATAGTAAAAACTAAAGATAAAAGTAAAAAAAACACCGCCGAATCACGACTCTGTTGCATTCCCATATGCTCTCGACCACAATGCTAGCCATGCTGAATTAAGGTTTACACATGTTTCGCATTGGCCAGAAACCAGCAAACAGAAAAACCAGCGCGAAAAGGGGGAAAAATGAGAAAATGAGAAAATGGGAAAATGGGAAAATGGGAAAATGGGAAAATGGGAAAAATCAGCCGCACCGATTGGTTTTCAGTGTGGCGAGTGCGTCGGCCGACGGCAGCTGCAGTGGCGCAGCCGCCGCTGAGGGGAACGAACGGAACGAGCGCAGCGGTGTGGCGGTGCCGGGCAGTGCCGGGCAGTGCAATATCTGCGGATGTGGCGCATGTTTTTCATTGGTGGGAGCAGAAATAGAACAGGTACAAGTATAAGTACATAGACAAGTGTCTTTGTCTTGCTCTTTCTCGTGGGCTTGTACACGGCGAATTGAGCACACAATAACAAGCCCACATATTGCCAGCAGTGTCGCCACAATTGGTACCGCAATGGCTACAATGATGCGGGATGAGGGACCCGATGATTGAATGGTAGCAAGCATTGTAGATAGAGGTGTAGAGAGTGCACTAGATGTTGAAAGTGGGGGTGTTGTTGCAGATGTTGTTGTTGGTGACATCCTTTTGTTTAATGTCATCAATAGATTGTTGTTGAAAAGTGTTCGTGTTTCGGTGATTGTGCTGGTGATGGTGGTTATATCGCTTGAACCCACGGTGATCACGGCTTTATTGTTGCTAACTACAACATCGTCAAGCACTAAATTCAGAGACATGGTCTATTGTTGTATGTTCTAGCTACGTTGGTTCATGCTGTTTGGTGGAAGAATTACTATTCACTTTATATGCAATTGCACCATCTCATATCTGGCTATTATGAAACAAAAGACACCTCACATTTGCAACAGGAAACCTCAGCATTCGCTAAAGAAGGGAATATTTATTTATTCACATTTCGTTGGTTGTTCTTTCTTTATTCAATAGTGTACATAGTACCTAGAAATACACAATGTTTAATAGTAAACTTAGTCACCTCCGGTGAAATAATAACCATTCTTTTGATGACTTTCTTCATTTAGACAAAAAGTAATCTCATTTCCTTTTGAAAAGGAATATTCCGATGAATGATGATACAACTGTTGAGGACAAGAACGATGTTGATGAAAATAACATTGAATGCTGCAATCATCAACAACGATTTCTTCCAGTAATGATGGTTTCGATGCAATTTTTGTTTCCTCAATACAAATATAAGATCTTAAAAACTACTAATATTGAGGCAAATTTACCTTCATGCTCTGATAATCATAAATTTTCTAATATACTCCTAATATCATCATTAATTGATCAAATAATCTCAAAATTTGTTTAGTTTTTAATGAATGATACAACTATGGTATTACAATTCCATTATATTATAAAATAACTAAAATTAGAAGAGGCTTATTGAAAAATTTGACTCAATAAGCAAGTAATGGCATATCACTTGAAATTGTTCTACAAAACTTAAGAAGAAAAAGAATTGTTAATTTATCAAAATTTACATGATCAAAACTTAAATGGTGGAAATACGTGATTGTTTTCCATTGCTTTTAACATAAACTCAAGAAATTCACATATATGAAGATCATATCAATCTATTAAAAGACCATGGAGGTTTCTAAAATATTGGAAATAGAGATTAACTCGAATTAATATACATTATATAGAAACATTATTTTAAATAATTATATAAAATTAAATTTGAAGTGTTTGTAAATTTCAAATAGTCTAACGGTTTAATTATATCCTTAATTGAATTATTATTTAATTTTTCAATAACATCCAAATTATTTCGGTAATTAATTTCATCATAAAAGCTTAAATATGAACCAATTAATCCAGCTGCAATTGCAGAACTTAATGAAGATCCACTTTTCCAAATAAATTGTGTATCCCTTGCAGCATTATAAGTCATTATATTAACACCATCAGTGAAAAAATTTATACATTCACCATAATTAGAAAATGTTGCAATAGTATCAGTATATGAATCAATAGAACCAATAGTTAAAACATGAGGTGATGAAGATGGTGAGAATTTACATGAATTTAAAATTTGATTCCCAGATGGTGCAATTAAAATGAAATTGGAATTTTGATTAAGAGTTTTTAAAATATTATTCAATATTTGTGAAGTTTTAGACATTATAAATGGCATTAAAATGATACCTGGAGGTTCTGAATCATTTATTAACAGCAATATTTCAATTAAGGAAGATAAATTCCCAATACCTTTATAATTTAATAATTGATAGCTTATAATATTACAATTTTTACATACGCCTAGTAAATTTGAACCAATTAAGCTTGCAAGTGAAGTACCATGACCATTTAAATCATTGAGATCATTTTTCCTATTTAGCCTAATTTTAAATCTATTGTTCTCTTTAAATTCTGGAATTGTTAAATTAATACCGGTATCTAATAAATAAATATTTGGATTTATAATTGGATTTAGTTTATAGTTGAATATCATACTTTGTCTTTTCTTGATTTGATTCAATTGACTTAATCTAACCAAATGATTAGGTGAAAAATATTGAGTTACAATCTCAGAAGATATTTTAAGTTCCAAATCCAGACTGACTGCTTCTATTAAATCATTATCGAGATGAAAGGAAGCAAACAAGTTAATATCAAGTTCGCCAATAATTATTATTTTAACTGCATTGATGTTTATGAATTGGATCTGTTGGACGTTATATCGTTTACTATATTTATCTTGAAATTTTTCAAAGGTTGAAATTGAATTATCCTTCAATTGCAAAATTATTTGACAGGTCACTAACTGGATGAATATCAAAATAGTGATAAGCATTAGATATGCCTTGATTGAATGCAGCATAAAACAAAATGAATTGGGGATGACCGGCAGGGGAAGAGCAAGTAAAAAGGGATTTTTTTAAAAGAAAGGGGAATTCTTTTTTTTTTTGAAAGCTGATTTTGATTCTTAACAGAAAAAAAGATAGTTAAAGAATATTACTGTACACATGTTTTGTAATTAAGTCTAGTTATTTTATTGTTGTTGTTAAAACAATTATGGATAGTAGATGAGTCTAGTAGATGAGTCTAGTAATTGAGTCTAGTAATTGATTTCATTATTATTGATTGTCATTAGTTGTAGTAAAATAGTTCTGTAATTATTGCAAATATTAGCAAGTCGTTTCATCGTTTTTAGTTATACATTCTCCATTATTCGGTGTAATATATCCTCCTTAGAATCAGACAAAGAATCATCGGAATTTGTATTTTCATCCAGATTCCAAAACTCAGTGTCATTTATGAATTGGTTGTCATTCGGATCATTGTCATTATTGCTATCGGTGTCATTATTTAGGAGATCATTAAAGCTGAGGACATTTGATTTTGGCATTATGTTGTTATTCACGGTATTTGAAGCATTGGTGTTTGGATTGACGAAGTTGGCATCATTGTTTTGTTGCTTTTTAAGTTGTTGCTTTTGCAGCTGTAGCTTTTTCTTTCGATCCAAATATTTTCTCCTTCGTTTTTCAACTTCATCTAATTCGAAAATCCTGTATTTTGTCAAGTAAATTCTCAAAATTTCAGCATAATTTTCAAACCCCAGAGAGTTCAAGCTAAATAGGATATCTTCACCATTCAAAGTTTTCCTGTTTTCTATCAAACACTTTTCAGCACTCTGACTGGTTATGAAGGATATGAATTCCGAAACGCATTCCTGCATGCATTCCTTTGCTTCTTTTGAAATTTTTGCATTGCCAGGCAAGCTTTTTCTCATGACTCTATCGACGTTTGCAATTGGCAACCAACGATCCTGTTCTCTTAATTCAAAGTCGGACATTGCAATTGGGAGATGTGTGTTGTTGCCTGTGGGGAACTTGGCAAGAGGGAAAGACAGAAAAAAAAAAGAAAAATCAGGAACTATTATTGAATAAATATAAGAGAGTGACTAGCGTGAACGGATCGATAGACAGATGGATGGATCTGAAATACACGGGATTGAAGAAAGAATGCCCAATAGTAACAAATGCCGAACGAGTGATGGGTAAGGACGTGCAGTGTGTGTTTTGTGATTTCTTGTTTCTTGTCTGGGTAGCCAGTAGGAAAAACGATGGATGGACGGATAGCAAACGAATCAGTGTGGGGGTCCCTGACACAATAGACACACGGATGACTGTGGGTTCCGATGGAAAGCATGCAGACAGCGCAACGTACACCAACCACCGCCAACGCAAAACCGACACCGACACTTGCAACGGCAGGGTCTTGTTCTCCTGCCATTACATTAACGGATAGGGGAATTTTGCAGCACAAGAAAGGAAAACACCGTTGTTATCGCCTTTATCGGACATTGATGTGTGGCCAGAGCCGCTGCGGTCGGTCGGCGGCGCGTCGGTCGGCGGCGCGTCGGTCGTCTCCGCGTCGGTCGTCTCCGCGTCGGTCGTCCGCACCCCAAGCCTTCCCCCCCCCCCCCCGTCGCCCGATGCGGCAAGCGCAGCGCCGACGCGTAACCAGCGGCGTGCAATACTGTCCGCCCAAAAAGGCACCGTCGCCTGAAACGTCAACACCAACAAGCGCGTTCGGGCGGGCCCCCACGCGTGCGCCCGCCAAAACACCGCCAAAACACCGCCGGCGCGTCGCGCACCTGCCGCATCGGGCAAAAGATCAACACCGCAACAATCGCGACGCGCGTTTCTCCGCCGGCTCCCGCCGCACCCGCCGCCTTCCCGATCGGGCCACCCCTTGTTCTCCTGCAACCAGGGATTAACTAACTAGGAGAGTTGCAGGTGTGAAAGATTGTCAAGACACCTTCCCTAGACGGTGTATACCCAAATTACGCTATATCTTGCCATGGGTCTGCTGCTGTTTCGGGTGTCTCTTCGTTCTTCTTCCTCTTTTTCTCTCTCCTGCTAGCATACTATTCAGTGGATCTGTTTGGTATATCTTCTGTGTCACATTTCCTCTTACTCTCTGCTCTCAATCGCATAGCACAGCATTTCTTTCCACTTCTTTCCACTTCTTTCCACTTCTTTCCTTTCTTTTCATTGCTTACCAACTTGACTTTCTTTTCCCCTGTTTAATTCCCTGCACTTTCTTTCATTCACGTGTCTAGCCGGTTCTTTCACTACACTGCACCTGTTCTCATCCATTTGTTTATTTACTTATACCTAATATCTCGATTTTTGCTCTAGTTTTTTTGAAAAAAAAAAAAAAAAAGACCTCCCCCATATGCAATCAATCAAAAAATCTTATGGTCCTCCAAGAAGACCCACCCTGAAACCTTATTCAACAGATCTGGAATCAATTGAAAATTTCAACAATAAATTACTCTCCAGTGAATACATAAACTCCATTTCTTCACACCTTAAAACCCTCGAAACTAACTCCAAAATTAATTCCTCTATGATTGATTTACAACCAGAAATTAAGTGGTACATGAGACCTTATTTAGTGAATTTCATCATACAATTACACTCAACTTTAAAACTAAAACCTCAAACGCTATTTCTGTGCTGGAATATAATCGATAAATATTGCTCCAAAAGAATAGTTTTCAAACAACACTATCAACTAATCAGTTGTACTTCTCTATGGATTGCATCCAAATATGAAGATAAAAAGTCCAGGGTTCCAAATTTAAATGAGTTGAACTCCTTTTGCTCAAATATCTACGATGATTCCATGTTTAAAGAAATGGAAATTCATATCTTATCAACTCTCAATT
This sequence comes from Pichia paraexigua, assembly GCA_030573095.1. Lineage (NCBI taxonomy): Eukaryota > Fungi > Ascomycota > Pichiomycetes > Pichiales > Pichiaceae > Pichia > Pichia paraexigua. Next base: position 37,440 of record JAJMCR010000025.1, on the reverse strand, counting down.
GGTCTATCGGTAACGTTAATTTAGAAAGTATTTTACAATTGTGCATTAAATTTACTGATCCCGATGGTAAAGAACAATTGGATAAACCAATCGATTTATACAAGGGCAACACTCCAATTGTGTCTGCAATTTTAGCAGTTTCAAGATATTTGTGTGAATTATCACTATATGATAAATTCTTCCTGGATTATCCAATAAGTTTGGTAGGTATATCATCATTTCTTGTCGCTTGTTCAATACTTAACATGGACACAGGTACTAATTTCATCAACACAATTTATGAGAAATTCACTCATGATGACTTGAAATTGGATTTTTTCAGTTTTGATAATAATACCAATAACAATAACACAACCACCAACACCAACAACAATGATTATGATACAGACATCGATTTTGACAAATTCGGTCCCTTCCTACAAGGTTTTAATGGCATCGATACAATCAATGATATTAGAATAATATCCCTAAATCTATTCAAACTAATTTTAAAACCTTCGGATATATTGATTGAAAAATACTCTGCCCTAGGAGTAATTACAGTTATAAAAAGATTCATTAATGAAAACGACTTGTTCAATATTGAAATCGAAAATGATGATTTAAAAAACCCTTATAATCTCGAATTATCCAATTTGTTATTATCTTATCATGAAGCATCATGTTTATTTAATACCGGTGAAGATGATGATACTACTAATAACATCACTCAATCAATTAGTAATTTAAGAGATTACTCAGCATCTACAACAAGCAGTACTACATCAAACGAATCAATATTTACAACCTCAAATTACGATTCACCTTCAACTACCTCAAATTCTAATTTCTCTTCCTTTTCTTCGATTTCCTCTTCAACAACAACTACAAATTTCGACTTTGAAAAAATATAACACAACATAACATAACATAACATAACATACGCAATGAATGAATGAATGAATCAAATGACCGTTTTCTCTTCCGCCCCTTTTTTATAGATTATACTTTTACAGTACATGGATGAACACACCTTTTATTTACCCTCTTCTTTTATATAGATACCTCTAATAATCGTTAAACTCATAAAATCACCCATTACAATTTCGAAAAAATCTGCAGAATCAGGAATACCCATAAAATGTCTCAAATTACGAACTTACACTTGCTGCAGTTAATTTGATGTGATTATTCCAACGTGTGTGGCTTGCGGTTTTCCAAAAGGGTGTTTTCGTTTTTCCATTGTTTTTAGCTTTTTGGTTGTTATTATATATAACCAACTCAATAAAAGTTCCGCTTTTGTGATGTTTTGATTGTTCCTTTTCTTTGTTCCCTTCTCTGTTTCCCCAAAATCGCACGATATTCCAAGTCTCACACTAACCCTCCTAGTCGATATGCGGTGATTTATCATTCTACGCTTCGGGAATTTCATGTACCTGGATTCCATTGTGTAGTATTTTGACTTCCATAATGTAAATGAAAATTTTGTCCTTTTATTGTAGTCACTTAATTAGTATACATTTTTTTTAAAAGTTTAACTATGTTTACAAACCCCTATACGATTCTGGTAATTCAATACCACTATTGAATTTAACTTCCACCCCTTCCCTTCCCTTGAGTAATTAATCTTCAACTAAATATTCAACTTCAACATCATAGTCAAAATCTTTCCTTCTGTTGTTCATCGATTTTTTCTTATTCTTACCTACATTACTCGATCTCAAATTCACCATTGATGCAGTAGGTGATATGGCTGGGGAATTTACTGTTGACGATTTGTTTGAATTATTATTGTTTAAGATCTTGGATAAATATTGTTCATCTATATATAACAGATCCTTTGTCAAAAAAATGTAAACGAACAATATAATAATCAATAATATCAAAAAATATACCAATTTTCTAAATCTTGAAATCGAACCTTTCATCAAGTTTACCTCGTTTACAATTTTTATATTATTTAATTCAAAATTTTGTTGTTGATATTCAAATAGTCTGGAAAAACTATCATACACATCAACATTCAATTTTTGAAATATATCCATTTGTGATTGGATTGTTGTGTTTAATTGTATTAATATATTATGAAATTTCAAATTTTGTTCAGTTTCCAATTTCTTAAAAGCTTCTGATAATAATTTTGATTGTTCTTCAATATATAACAATGATAATGTGGCATTGGATTCTAATAACGTTAACCTTTTATTAATATTCTTATAAATCGAATCTTGAATTTGTGGTGCTTGAATTTTTGGTTGCTGAATCGTAGTTGTAGTCTCCAAATCAACCAAACATTGATCATTCAATTCGATTTTAGATTCATATTTATTTAAAAATTGTTCAAGTTTAAGATATTCAATCGAACATTCATTATCTGTTTCCTCATCATTAATAATTTTGAAATCTGTATTCAAATTACTAGTTAAATTAAAATTGAATTTCGGTATTTCCATTTCATATTTTAATTCATTAGATTTGATCAAATTTAAATCTCCAACTTCTTCAACTTTCGGGTTTTCCTCTTTAAATTGTTCAATCATGGTCTTACCATGAACTTGAATCGAAGAAATCGGACAATAAAATTCATTACCATAGTGAGTTAAAAATTCAATTTTCAAAAATTTTGCCCAAATTAATGGATTTTCAATTTTAAAATTTTGCAATCTTCTAATATTTTCGGCTTGAAATTCACCTAAGCTAATCCATTGATTTACTGGGAATCTATCAGATATCGAAATTTTCAAATCTTTAAACATACTAGAATAAAATTCATAATTTCCAATTAAAACTTCATCAACTAAAATATCTTCACATAATTCTATTATAATAAATTTATTTTGTGCATTACATTCATTTAATAAATATGAATCATTATTGTCAATTAAAATCGAATTTGCACCTTTGGCTTCTTTGTTCGTTTTAATAATTGTTGCTGCACAATCAAATGATGCAAAATTAAACCTTTCCTTATATAATTTTCCTTGTTCTTCTACTGTACCTGAAAACATCGAAAGTTCAATTTCCATTTCTTCTCCTATTGCATCATCATTTTCAATATTATTGGAATCTCTATGTTTTAAATTTTTTGAACTCTTATCTTTATTCATTTTAATCGGCTTGAGAGGTATCGATGATATTAATGATGTTTTCGATAATCGTATTGTTTCTGAATTATTTACTAAATCAAGGGATTCGATACTTGTTGAATTTTCAGAATTTAATTCTTCTTGTAAAAGTTTATTCTTTTTCCATTCCTCAAAACTTTGAAAATTCGGCGTATCCAAAACTTCACCCTTTGAACTATCAATAACATCATCAAATTCCATAATTGATTCATTAGCTGCTGTAGATATTGATAATATCTCAATTGATGATTCCACTAATTCGGGTAGTTGAATAATATCACTATCTATAGATGTTAAATTATCTAACGTATCCTCCTCATTTCCCGTTACGTGATTAATTATAAAACATAAAAGCAGATGCAAACTAACTAACACTTTCATATTCTATGTAGCGGCTAGTTAGTTGGTTTTTGTATAATAGATAATGTCTATTCAAGAGAATAGAACTTGAATCTTTCTTTCTTTTAATCTTTTCATCAAAAAAAGCTTGTTTGATGATGATTACCTATTTTTCTCGCCAAATGGAGAAATTGTCTTTTTTTCTCTCTCTTCCTCTTTCAATTATCTCAGCATGACATGAATTTTAAGTTTTTGCAATTTTTTCTGTTGTTTTTGAATAAACCAGATAGTTCCTTTTTTTTTCCTTATTCATTGTACCCTTGATTAAGAAGCTTAATAACCTAGTAATAATGGATGATGTGCCCAATTTAAGATTCTGCACCGTATGTGCATCCAACAATAACCGGTCCATGGAAGCCCATAAAGTTTTAAAAAATGCAGGTTACACAGTTCGATCGTATGGTACAGGATCGGCAGTTAGATTACCTGGACCATCAATAAATAAACCGAATGTTTTTCAATTTGGAACCCCATATACCGAAATTATGAAAGTTCTTGAATCACAAGGAATTAAAGTTCATAAAAATAATGGTGTTTTAGATATGACCACACGTAATATGAAAATTAAAAATGCACCTGAACGTTGGCCATATTTTAACCAACCAATGCAAAAATTACCGGAGGATGAACATCCGGGTTTTAATGATGAATTGGATTTTGAAATCGTTATAACATGTGAAGAAAGATGTTTTGATAATGTTGTTGAAGATTTCCTTGCAAGAAATTATTTTAATCCTAATGAACTAAATAGAAAAGTACACGTTTTCAATGTTGAAATTAGAGATGATCATGAAAGTGCGCAAGTTGGTGGTAAAGCCATATTGGAATTATCAAATAATTTAAATAAATTATATTTAGATTCAAAGGAAAGTTATGATTCCTGTTGGGAAGATCAAATAGACGATTTAATTGCCACCTGGCAAGCAAAATATGGTAATTTCCCACTCTTGTATAGTTTATGTTTCCATTAAAATATTCATATTTAGAGTCCATGTAATTTTAAAAAAATAAAAGAAAATATATTGTCAAATATAATGCTGGGTTTTTTTTTAAAAAAAATTAGACGGTATGTTGATTCATTTTCATTTTTTTTTCATCAGTACATACTTGTTGAATCATTTAGTATTTCTCAATATTTGAATTAAGAACACAATGTTTATATCACTTTCCCCTAATACTCACTACCATCTAGTAAAACTGTTTGAAAAATTACCATATTAAGTAATATATCTGCAATTGTTTCCTATCTTAGTAAGCTGCGCAAACACCTTTTATGTGAGGATGATGATGGTGATGTTATTATTATTAATGAAATATTGATGTGAAGACAAGAACATGAATTTGGAATTAATATGTTGAATAAATATTTAATATAAATTGAGAGATGTATTACGGTGATTTGAACAAGTCAAGTCACTATGAAAATCTTATGCTATCTGTGATTAACACTCCCATCCAGTGTTGGCAAATCAGGAGGAGAATTGAATTTCAATCTTTAAATTGATGTATATAATCAAATTATTATTGCTCTCGTTATATGTCTTTAAAATGTAGTCAATCATTTGTATATGTTTGTAGAAGTTGAATCAGCCAGAACCTGTGTTTATATTACCAAAAAGTTTTACATATAAGCCTTGTGATTTGTTCAAGTGTTGACCAATATGCGGAGTGCTACTTATTCTTGATAAGATAAATCAATCTAAAGTAAGTAAATCCAGGTTACTCAAATGTATGTATTATCACATTCTACTAAGACACGTATTTCAGTTTGTTCCTTAAGTTTTCAAGCGTTAGATACTTCTGGCCACCTTAGAGTTATTTTGTAATGAACTTTTCCTGTCTTTAAGGTAAGGGCATAACATGGAGATGAATATAGGAACACGCAGTACAGACAATCATAATAAAATATTCATTGATACATAAATAGCAAGTGGTATTTATGTTACCACCATTTACTTTCTTGTTACAACTAGTGAATACACGCATTCTTATATAATACGGGAACCAAAATTATACTAAGTTATTCTTTTATCATTCAAACATTAGATTTCTATTATCAGGTACACATAATTTTATAGTAAATAACAGACTGATGTTTGATCCGATTACATTATACTGGAACCTTACAACATGTTCATGAACTTAGTTGGCCCATGAATGAAAGTATTAAGATAAACTCATGACATTAATTATCCCAGCTTTATTATAGATCAGATAATAATAAAAATATATTAGGGTTTCTTATTTATTAGTTGTCTTAATGCAGTTGAGTTTGTGTTTGTAAACAATAATTTACCTTCCACTGCCTTTGCACCTTGATTTTTCTTCTCCCAAACAGCCTCATTCTATGTCTATTGACATCTAGTATTCTCCTAAAATGTGATCAGAGATTGTATTATAAAGAAGTACCCATGATATTCACTTCTTAAAAAAAACTCTGATTCTTTTCAAAAACTTATGCTTTCTTCTTTTGTTTCCTGAACTATCTAACAGCATCGTTGGAGTTAACACCAAGTAAAATCGCCAATCTTTGCTTAGGTCCCTGGGCAGTGGTACAATAACGTTGGTCCTATAACGTTTCAGTTCGTCTGGCGTGATGGCAGCAGAAATGTCGAGTATCCGTTGATACAAATTAAAGTGGTACCAGAAACACAAGCATTTACTGCGGACATTGAAGGTTGCTCAATCTAGTAATCGAGGAGCAAGCACGGATAAATCAAACAAGGTAATATATAAGAAATCAAATTAAACAAAGTACATATATGAAATTAAATTAAACTTAAAACAAAGATGGAAAGCAATAACAAGGATAATAAAAATATTAGCCAAACTATTGATAGTAACTCAACAGATGTAGTTATGGAGGGTACTCCTGAATATGTTAATATGTTTCACAATCTATTCAATAAAGAATTAAACGACTCTATGGAGTACCGTGATTTGAACGAGTCGAATCATGATGATAGTGCAAAACTCACCCATTGTATCATTTTCATTTTGTTGCTACAAATTGAAAAATAATAAAGGTGTTAGAAGCAACTTTTTGGCAATTGGGATGGGCTTTGTGATTGTATGTTTAGCAAAAAAAAAAGATAAAGTGAAAAAGTTAAACATTAACTAGTATGTAAAAAAAAAGAGTTTTTTATTATCTGGAATTTGTAGAGTTTTGGAAACTTTTTAATTTGTTCCTTTTTGCACCAAGAGCAAATACAAAGACAAGAATAAAATAAAGTGTTATCAAAAATTAAAATCACAACCGAAACCATACTCACAATGATAAACGCATGGCCTTGTGACCTATAACTAGGCTCTATTTATAACGGCACAACTATTAAATATAGAGAATACTTTAGATTGAACAAGAGAACAGAGGGTTAATGATTCAAGATGGAAAAAAAAAAGAATAAGGTGAAACCATTAAAAGTTTTTGTTGATAATAATTCAGCCATATTCCTTGCTCAAAAAGGTACTACAAGTACGAGAAACAAACATATTGCAATAAGAGTTGCAATAGCTAATGAAATGATTGAAGAACATATTTTATTTGAGAGAGTCGGTACAAAAGATATGCTAGCTGATATTCTAAGTAAAGTTGTGTCAGTCAAAGTGATGAACACTAAACTCCCTAGACTATTATATATGGACAATCAAAATACGAAAGATGCCGTACTAAACTACGTTGATTAATATTATAAAAGTTACAATTACTCCAAAATATGAGTATTGAGAAGTTATAGAAAGAACGATGGAATATAATTTAGATTTCCGGTCGATAAGATTGCCAAAGTTAATAAGCTTCACTAACACACAATGACATTGGAAATTAAGATTCAGCGTTGATAGAAGATTCATTTTATTTATAATGATTTTTGGACCTTTAGTTTATTTATATTTGTTTATTATTTTCATTAAAGATTCTTACTCTAACTACAGCATTCGGATTAGGTGGTGTGTTTGGATAGATAAAAATTACGTAAGGCCAATCGTCATGTTTCAAGTTTAAAGATGAATCTGAAACACTCGATATCCGTGTATGAAGATCACGGGATGTGAATTTATGGAACAAGGTTCCGGTATGTGTGAAATGCAAAGCTCTAATGAAAAGAGAAGTTCATTCATGTATGGGTTGAGAAATGCCGATCAAACGGAGTGTAAATGGGAACTAGTCAGAAAGGGTGAACAAAAATATAAAACAGTCCGTTATTCGGCAGGAAAATCAGTATATGATTTGAGTAGAATAAAACTCTCAGGTAGATAGCTTTATATGAAAGGCCTGAGGTATCCCGCTTGCAACAATGAAGTTGTTAGATGAATAGTGCTTTTGATATAGAAGAGAAACAGCTAAGCTTATTCACAACTTATATACAGTTTATTTATGTTTCAATTATCACTTGAATTTAATATTTATCACACTCTTTAAGAATTACCTTATCTAGTAATATATCTGTAATCATTTCTTATTTGGGAAATTGTACAAACTTTTCCACGAAGTTCGTGTTCTATTTTAGAAATTTTACAAGATTCAGCAGTTACCGGAGGTTTAAACATCAGCCTCATAATATTAAATGTAGATGTATTATTCAGAAAAAATGCTTGATTATGCTTGGACAATTGTTTTAAAAGTTGAACCCAAAAAAAAATCATTATTTTTTAAAAAACCGATAAAAGGGAGTTTTTTTTATCTTTGAACTTTTTAAGAATATTACTTATTCTTCTTTTTATCGATAATGTAAATTAGCTGAATTTTCCTGTCGTGTAACCCCATTGCTATATAATTTTAAACACTTTTAATTAACTTTTTTTTTGCTTGTTATGTCTATGTTTGATTTGGAACCCTTCTGTAATTTTTTTGATGATAATAACAATAGCATAGATTTATCTAAATATGAACCTAGTTTAAAAAGTGATGAGTGCTCATCTGAAGATGGTTATGAATATATTGGTTTAAGTGATTGTGATTCTCTTATTGAAGGTGTTAAAAGAGATAAATATTCACCTGTTAAATTTGATCATTCAAAAACTGTAAAACCTAAATCAAAAACAAAATTTAATGCAAAAATAAATTCATACAAAGCATTTCCGATAATACTGTTTAAATCAAAACTAAAATCACCAAACTTGGGATCAAAAATTAATACTAATAAAAAAATCATTGAGTTATTGAAGAAAGATATCGAGCTAATAGATCACTATATCAATACATTTGATGTTAGTAAAACTAATACTTATTTAGATCTAGCTAATATCCAACAAAATGATGTTACTAACTGGATGGAACTTTTTGATCATGACTCAAGCAGTTTCATTCGTGAAGCAAGTGAAGAAACTTTAGTTTGTGATAGTATTGATGACTTATTTAAAGATACCAATTTTGAACAATTCAATAACATTGATTTTGAAGAAAATTTTTTGGTCAGTAATCAATTAATGAACTCTAAAGTCGTTAAATCTGGGGATTTTAAAAACAATTTTACGAAAAAAAAGAAACGGTTAAAACCACAAGTTAAAATGGATAGCTTTTTTTTTGAAAGAAATAATAAATATTGGAATTTCATATCAAAACTGCCGAATTATTTAAATTTGAAGGAATTGGCATTAAAAAACTTTGAAGCAAAGGGGATAGAATATTTATCAATGGGAAAAATAAAAGATATTACACTGCCTGCACTCCAGTCAAATTCTGCAAGCTTAGAATTCTTTAATCAGTATCAATACATTGATGATTGGATTTATGATATTAATCCAAAATGTATTCATCCTAAAAAAGCAATGAGGTGGTGTGATCAAAAAATGAACTTTTATTCCTATTATATCTATAGACAAAAAGTAGATGGTTCTAAAAAGGAAGGTTTATGTCCATATTGTCCACTTTTTGAAAATATACATTTAGACTCAATTTTTAGAGATTTAAACAACAGCTCATATAAACATCACGTTAACTCAAATCATGGTGTTGATTCAAAAGGTACTGAGTATCCTGCACCTATATTTGGTATGATTGGATTAAACCAGTATGTTTATTGTCCTAAATGTATGGATGCAATTGAAGTTAAGTCAAGTTCCACTGGTGAAGGTAAAGAAAATAAGCTTATTGGTTATTTTAGACATTATTCAAAAAAACATAATAGTGATGCTAAATCTAAAAAAAAAAATCTTGTATTTGATGAAGATGGGTTTATTTATGAATCTGACATAGACAATTTTTAAAAACCAGTAGAATATTATTATTATTACTATGTATTATTATATAAAATATAGAAAATTTAATAAAAGAAACAAAAACACCCAAAGAAAGACAAAGTTAAACCCATAACCATAACCATAAACATAATCAATATAATAAGCAATTAACCATAAAATTTAAATTGATCACTCAACCTTTATCAAATTCTATTGATAACATTGCGACCATTAACAAAAACCTTTTCAATGTTTCTATTATCACCATTGAACAGCCATTTGTCAATTAAATTAAGAAATTTCTTCTCAGAAACATGGGTTGAATTTTCATTCCATTTTGGCTTTTGAAAATCAAAAACATCAACATTTGAATCAATGCAATTAAGATCAATCAATTGAGAATCAAACTTTAAACCTTCCTTAAAACATCCGACTTTATCATCAATTTTTAACACTTTTGCTCCACCCATTGTAGCCAAATAAAGTACATCGTGGGAAGTTAATTTTTCAAATTCATTTGAAGATTTCATAACAACATGTCTTGAAACCAATAAAGCATGTTTTGCCACTTCTAAAATTGAAGGAGTGAATCCACCTGAACAATCAGTACCTAAACTAACATTTATATCATTGTTCAGTAACCATCTGACTCTTGCTTCACCTGAAGTAATTGCAGAATTTGAAGTTGGACAATGAGAAACACCGGAACCTGTCATTTTCAAGATATTCATTTCTTCATCAGATAAATGAATACAATGAGCCAAAGTTGTCTTGGAACTTAACAAGTCATTCTTATGATAAATATCAGTATAATGGTCATATTGCGGGAACATATTTGTAATCCATTCAATTTCTGCATGGTTTTCACTTAGATGTGTTTGACAATGATAATCACCAGATTTCCTTAATTCACCTAACCAGTTAAGTAAACTATCAGTACAAGAAGCTGCAAATCTAGGGGTTATTACCGGATTAACCAAATCGCCCTTAGGATCTCTTGATTTAATATAATCTATAACTTTTAATGTTGAAGTTTTACATTCATCTTCAGTTTCAATGTAACTATCAGGAGAATTTTGATTCATGCAAACTTTACCAATATAAGCACGTTGACCTAATTTTAAACATAAATCAGCCAATAGATTAGATGCATCAGTATGAATAGTTGCATAATATGAAGCAGTTGTTGTGCCATATCCCAACGTTCTATTGATAACCTTTGTATAAATTTCGTTCGCAAATTCCAGATTACTAAAGGAAGATTCTAATGGGAAGGTGTAAGTTTCCAACCAATCTAATAATGTTGAATTACCAAAAATACCATTATTAGGAAATTGAGGTGCATGAATATGAGTATCAATAAATCCAGGGAAAAAGAATTTATTTTCATTATTAGAAATGTCAACAATGTCTATATCCTTTGCAGATAACTTTGTTGATGCGTGTGAAATGGTAAAGGATAAAAGGTCAGTTGTTTGGGCAACACCTGGTTTAATAAAATCAATAGTTCCGTTGCAATCAACCCCCATTGCTGTGTGATGTAAAACTTGCAATTCACCAAGTACCGGAGTATGAGCAAAAGTGCCATAATAGGTTGTATATTTGATATCGTTATGACATAACGTATTAATGGTGTCAGGAACGTAATGGTCGATTGTTCTAGCCGGCATTCTTTAAAATCTTGTTTATTCGATTGTACCAAACAGGAAGGAAGTCACGGACTCTAGTGGACAAGATATCCAGAAAAAAGGGACTGGAACACACTTTTTTATACACCAAAATAGAGAGTTTCTACCATAAGATCAAATTCATGCCGAAAACTCAGATAAGCCCTAGCCGCGGAGAACGGGGAGAACCGGAATCCCGTCGATCGACGCGGACGGGTCTTTTTTCTGCAACATGGGGGAAACACCGGGTTTTTCCCCTGCAACACCCAAACGGCACTGCTTCTAGTGCATGGGTCCCTTTCGAATGCATCTTCGGTGGAGGTGTCTGGGAATCACCCATCACCACTTTTGCGGAACCGGTCCTTCCTGTCAGCCAATCACAGACGCGCTCTGTTGCTGACGGCATTTGCTGCGAAAGTTGCGAATGCTGCGAGTGCAACATGTTTTTTCAGTGGTGATAGAGTGATAGACAATCGTAGAGCAGTAGAAGGTTGTGGAAAACCAACATAAACACAAACTTCATCACCATGGCTTACGTTTCTGGTCCTGTTCTCAAGCATGCTGCCACTTTTGGCGGTTACCACGTCAAAAATATCATCTCTTACATCCCAGTTTTAGCTTTCTGGGGTGCAGCTGCAGGTGCTGGTGTTGCAACCTTCACTGAAAACTGGCCTTTATTCCAAAAGACCTTTTACTCAAAAATCCCAGTTCTTGGTAACCACTGGATCAAGAATGTCGACCCAGAAGATCAATTCTACTAAGTTCTTCATTTTTATATTACATTTATAATCTTATTTATTCATTTAAAAGAAATTTTTCCAATCTAAATTTATATGTCATTCTATACACATATATTGCTGTCAATATTCTTCTTCACTAAACTCTTTATCACTTGAATTATTACCAATACTTCCGCTACTTAAGCTGGTATTACTCATAAGTTCTAAATCTTCATTTTCCGAACATCCAACAATTCCCCATTTGATGCCCGTAACAACCTCCAATCTATCCAATATATCATCGATTGGTGTGAAAAGCCCAAATTGTTTCATTTGTCCATCATATGAATGTAACATGCCTAGAACACCTAATCCATTTTCTTCGTTCACTGCTTGCTTTTCGTTCTTAATCTTTCTTTTGTTATCTACTTTCTTGGTATGTCTTCTGTTATTATTAACTTTCGGTATAAAACTTTCAATAAATGATGTTAGTGTCTTCTTTTGAAAATTCTGTTCATCAGCATCTTCCTCCTCCTCTTCTTCCTCCTCCTCTTCTTCTTCTTCTTCTTGTTGTTCCTCGTCTTCTTCATATTCACCTTCTTCATATTCTTCTGTACTCCTATTATACCTATCTTCATTTTCTTCATTTTCTTCAATTTCATAGCTTTTAGTAAGACTATTGACATCACTCAACTTACATAACACTAATGCACCTGAATCTCCCCCATTTGCAAAACATTCAGTTTTACCATCATTATTATTAGAAATAATAAATTCAGAACTACGTAATGAACCATCTGACCAATAGATCATCTTGATACCATTTAATTTGCCTCTTGTGTAACCTGTCGTACTTCCAATCTTGAAAACATTTAAATTTGCATTGTTTAATATCCCATTCTTACGTGGTTGCAAACTAACGGTCCTTTTTATATTTAAATTAGATAATATTAAAGATGGATCATATTGCGATAATTGTAAATCTTCACCTAAATAGTTCAAAAACTTTTTATCTTTAATTGAACTATTAATTTTGATAATTGCTAAATCACTTAATTTATTATCATTAATCAACCTTTCACCCCAAATGATATTACCTAAACTATCCTTTGGTAAATTACGTAATGTTTCGACACCATTTATAATTGTTTTCCTAATTGGATATTCATTATCAATCAATTTAATTGCTTCACTATAAACCTTATGTTCAGGAGTCTTGGTTGAATAGTTATTTAATTCATTTAATAGTGCAGTTTTATACAAATTAATCAGAACTGGTGATGGTATAGAAACATTCGGATGTCCTATATATTCACCATCCTCGTTACCTAACACAACGTGTGCACATGTTAATCCAAATATCTCACCCTTATATTTTAATAATTTTGAATTATTACAACTATTTGAAATCTCAGGATATAAATATCCACCTAATGTACCACTTGAAATCTTTGAATTGTTTGTTGAAATAGACATTGAAATCGGTACGTAATCTTGATTCTTTTCAATTGTTCTAAATGGTGATTTTAATCTAAGACTGCTGTTAGATGATGATGATGATGATGTACATATATGGTCTTTTTGAATTACAAAATGAATATCGGATAGCTGTGTTGAAAAAAACTTGATTATATCTTGTTGTTCTCGTGAAATTGTTGGAAATCCAAAAACAAAAGTAATAACTGATAAAGATGGCGAATTAAATCCTTTTAAAACAGGAGCAACAAATGCACCTTCCTGATCTTTAAAAATTTTTGCTTTATCTTTTAATAATAAATTGTTCATCAAATAATTCACCTTTTCAATATTTGATAGCTCATCATCATGAGTACAATTATTACTTGATATTGGAAAAATTTGTGGTGAAAATTCATTTATAAAATTTGTCAATTCAGCCTTATCATTTGGTATAACTTTAATTAATACAAATAAATCATATAAATTTTTAATAATTAACGCCATCGATTTATTAAATACATTATCAATTAATAAATTATCCAACAGGTACAACACATTTTTGATCAATTTTCTTAATCCAATTGAATTTAATGTATTAAATTGATCAGTTTTCAACAAGTTCAAATACTTCAAATTTTTAATGGTTCTATAAACTGATTCCATACTATCTGAAATTTTAATTGATGCCTTAGTTAAATTTAAAACAGATTGGGAGACTTGAATTATTGTATTATTAATGGAATTAGCTAATATTCTTAGTTGAGTTCTAATAAATTCATTTAATTGATTATTTATGTCGATTTCAGAATTCAATTTTATTGAAACATCATTACTACTGCTTAATTTTTCTGTTGAAGATAAAAAAATATCATCTGGATATGTTGCTCTTTTACGTAATTTTGGAAACGTATTAATGTTTACGCTTTCATCATCAATCAAAATTGACTGCTCTTCGGCACCTCCAAATAAATAGTTTATTTCTTTATCTTCTTCTTCTTCGTGTAAAACTCTTAACGGTCTACCGATGCTAGTGATTTGAGCCTGTGTCTTCGGTTGTTCACTACTACTATCTTTACTAAATGAAAGATTTGAACTTGGATGAGATGAAATATTTGTTGATAATGTTCTTTTGGAACTGAATAACGAGTTGGTATTTGAATTATATGAATATTGAAAACTTTTAGAAATAGTATTTAAATCCTGAAAATCATCTGATTCTGTCTGTTTATATTGTTTTTGTGGTGGTCGTAGATCCTCCTGTTGCTGTTCCCCGGTAATATTTGGTGGATTCATCAATAATGATGATGCTGGTGATGATTTTGTTGATTTTATTGAACTAGTTTCATTTGACGTTCCCGTTGTAGAATCCTGTTTGCTTTTCTTTTTGTTGAATAACTTTTTAATATCCATGTTTAATTTAATAACAGTTGGTACGTATTTATCGATGAAGGAGACTTTATCGAATACATAAAACGAAATTAATTTAACACTTTTAACGGCTAAACTTGAATTTTAAGAAGTAAAGAAAAATCCGCAATTTCAGCAACTTTTTCATCAATTGTATAATATTAACAATCCTGTCTTCTTCCACCTCATCCTCCTCCTTCTTCTCCAGGTAATCATACTATGAGTGGAAAACTATCATTTGGGCCTCGTATATTTACGAGAAATGCTGGATTCTTTGGGAATCTTGGACAAAGTATGAATAAAATTGTTCCTAAACCACATAAATATTTTAAAATCACAAAACCTATTGGATTTTTGAAACCGCCAGTTAGACTTCAAGATCAAGAATCATCACCAATTTTCACCTGGAAAAATCTTAATTTTCCTAAAAGATTATGGGATTTTTATTTTGATGGTGTTACAAGGAGAACAAGAGTGGAAGCTATTCAAAAAGATTTAGCGTATGGTGGTATGTACGATTTTCATGTTTATACTAAAACGAAAGGTAGATTGTTTGAATCTCCAATTTCTTTCTTTCGTAGGGATAAAGCATTATATTTCCCTAATTTTAGAGTGAAGTCATTGACTGGAAAGAGAATGGATTTAATGGACGTTTTAGATAAATCAAAATTGAGTATTTTAAGAATTTATTCAACCGATGCAGGTTATGAAATGACAAATGATTATTTTAAAATTAAGGATAGCGAAGATAATTATATGTCTGAATCTGGTATTCAAGTTTTCAATCAAGAATTCCCAGATACACAAATAGTTGAAATCGTTTTAAGTGAAAATGCATCAAAACATTTTATTCATACATTTGTTACACCTGGTAAATTACTACAACAAAGACCCAAAGAACAACATGATAAATATCTAATTGCTAGAAGAGATACCGTATTATCCAGAGATGATCGTGAGAAATTACTCCTAACAAATGCCTATTCTGGATATATCTATCTTGTTGATAATAATTATAAAATTAGATGGGCAGGCTCAGGTTGGCCAACCTCCGAAGAAGTTCTAAATTTGTGGAAATCTGTACGTGGTATTCATAAGGAAAATTCAATGAGATTAACTAAGAATAAATGAATAAAGTAGACTAAAATATGTAGATAATGTGTACTTGAATAGTATATGAACATGAAAAGAAAAACTAAAAACGTTTAATTTCCTAAATTGGAAATTAAAAAATGAGAGTAAAATATAGCCTTGTTTCCCGTTTTGAGGAGAGTTTTTACAATTTTTTGACATTTCTTAGCTATTATTCTGCTTTGTTTTATTACAAGAAACGTCTTTGCTAAATTTAAAATATTGTTTCGTTTTGTTGTCATATCAATAACAATATTAAACGGTTAAAAGGGTTAATTTTCAAAGTCAAAGTACAATTTGCCAAGGCAAAATACAAATTACTAATATGGATGGAATACCTATTAGTACGTCGCTGTCGAACAGTGAAAAGTCCGAGTTTAAAAATGAGACCATTTCTTCAAAAGTGGATTCAACAATTCGAAAACAAACAATACATTTACAGACCGATAGTGAAAAGAAAACAGGGAAAAAGGAAAACCTGTGGAAAACATTATCATCCGCCATCCAAAAACAAGACAGCCTGATTTACAATCCAGTAAAACGTAAACATGAACAAAGAAAAGAGTCAGGAACACAACGCAAGCAACGTAAAATTGAAGAAGCCATCACAAGATCCATTAATTATACAGAACAAGCAAGTTCCTATAGATTGGAGTCAGATCTGAGTTATACGCAAACAGATTCAAGTATTGGTGTTGAAAAAAATGATAGTAGTGTTCAATTTTTTAATAATTCAACTCCGAAAAATGAGGATTCTCATAACTTTAGTATTAATCCAAAAGGTAAAAAGGAAACTTTATGGTTAACCACAGATTCGTTGCCAAGTGGTATTGAAATATTCTGTGAAGATAAACCTTTTGAAAGTAATAAACTAATAAAAAATACAAACAGTAATGAAGAAATTCAATATAATGATACATCTGAACAACTATTTTCGACTGAGTATAATAATCCAACTCAATCTGTTAGTGAAGTTCAAGAAATTACTAGAAGCCTTTCAAGTTCAACTAAGTCAAAACAAAATTCTCAAATATTTTCAAGTGATATTATCAAACATGAATCTTTTTTAATGGAAGATATGGAAATTGAAAAAACAAGATATTACCAAAGTACTATACATGGAAGAGTAAACTATAACGGTAATGGATCTGGTGAAGAAAATACTGTCAAACAAAATAGTAATAACAAGAGTGGTATTCAAAAACAAAATTGTAGTGGTAATATTGGTGATGAATCTATTAATAATGAAAGAGAAATTGAACCTCTATATACAAACAGAAGATTCTACAATTATTCAAATGATTATTTTAATATCGACAGTGTTTCTTGCAATGACAATCAGAAAAGTTCACAAGATACTCCTATAGCATTAAGAAACAACAAGTATTCTACTAAATGCTATACAACTGCTGAATACATTGAAAAATCGAAAAGTTTTGTTTTCCCATTCAAACATTCAATTAATTCAAGTAAAAGAGATTTTTCTAAAAGTTCATTACTTAATAAAAATAGTAGCTATTTGACGTCAAATTTGAAACCTTTAGTAGCTTTTATAGATTCTAGACCTGAAGAGCTGGTTAATGAATTTTCAGATCAAGAAAAGGAAACAATCAAAAATATTGATTCGATTTTATCATTTCAATTCTGTTATAAAACTATTAACATTATAATGTGTTTGTTAATAATTATAATTGTTTCAGTATTGATTTTATTTACGACATGCTTTATACTGGGAAAATTACCTGCAAGGGTTGAGCCAATTCATATTATGTTTTTCAATTTAGTGTCACTATTTGTATTGTTTGCAATTAATGCATGTGCATCCAGAGAAATTAGAGTTGACGGAAAGTATGTAATCAATTCATATTTTAAAATTTATTGGCATTTTGTAAAAAGAAAAATTGATAAAAAATTCTCTAAAAAATATTTGTTTGTTGAAGATTGGTATGGTGATGATAAATATAAGTTTTTAAAGGCAAAACTTAAAGAAATTTCCCAGATTGAAAAAGAAATCAACTGCAACAGTGAAACTAATAATAAATAACCCTACGTTGTAGAATAAAGTACTCAAAAAAAGCGTTTCTTTTTTTACAATTTATGTAAACAAATAAAAATCTGTTACAGCTTATAATATATTTTACCCTGATAAATTAAAATTCTATAAAACAAAAAGATCTTACAAATTTAATTGACTACTTTATCAGTATTACCACTAATAACAGAACCAATCATATAATTTGAAACATCATTTGATTCACCCAGCTTAGATGTCCCCTTTTCTTTATAAGTTGAAACAGCGGGTATGTCGGCTTTGATTCTTGTGACTTGAGTACCATAAGCTTTAATTTCTAACCTAATTAAAGTGTGTAAGGGTATACTCATCCAAGGACTTTCTTCTTGGTGAACATTCATGAAATACGCATAAATACACCTTAAAACTGCTTGATGTGTAATAACCAAAACATTTTCTTGATTTTCCAAAGCCATTATAATTGGTTCCAATCTTGTAATAACATCTCTATATGATTCACCACCCGGATATCTGTATTCAAATTTATTATCATCTCTTGCTTTGAAATCCTCAGGGAATTTTTCAGCAATATCCTCATAAGTCAAACCATCACATGATCCTGCATCCAACTCATCTAATGCTTTCCATTCTTTTTGAGGATATGGTAAAAATTGAGCAGTTTGTTGAGTCCTTTTTAAAGTTGAAGTCCAAACTTCCAGCTTATCATGGTTTGGTATATACTTATTAGCTAATTCAACCAACTTGTAAGCATATTTTTCACCTCTTTCACTTAAACTTGCATCACCCCCAATTTTACCTTCTAGATTATATTGAGATTCCCCATGTCTCGATAACCAAATATATCTATTTTTGACATGTAAATTCATAATATAGTAAACTATACGGGATTTTAAGTATGAATCAATCTTATTTAAAACTATTTGAGATGAGAAATTGATCAATTTAATAAAAGATAAATCTGGTTCGTTATTTGCGGTTAATGGTTGATAGATATTCTTGTAAAAATCAATTTTATTCGAAACTGAATCAATTGTATCTTGAAGAGACTTCGATGAAGAATATTCAGGCGATGTTGTTTCAATAGCAGTTATATTCAGGTTGATGATTGATTCATCGTCGCAAAAAGATTCAAGAAAAACAGTGTTAATATTGTTTGCTTGTAAAGTTTGATTAATTGAATTTCTCTCCTCTTTTGTTGCATTAATACCATCAAAAATTGCAACACCACACAGCTGGTCAATATTATTAAACCACTCCAGTATTTGATTTAGAGTAATCTGTCTGGTCTTTTGTAGTATTTCATTATCATAAGAATAACTTAAGTTGAATAAATCGTTTGATGACATGTTTGAATCTTGTAATATTTTTAGTAAATTTACTGAACAATTGAACGATTCAGTGGGAATTGAAAGCCATGATAAATAACGAACAATTTTTTGTGAAATAAAAGATTTGCCCCTTGCAGGTAATCCAACTATGACCACACATAGTTTAATTGGGTTTGAATCTGCAATCGTAACTAATGGCATTATGTATTATTGGCAGTAAAAGTATAAAAGGGATTTTTCAATGCAAATAGGCCCTCAACCAGTTAAAAATAGTACTAGTAAAAAAAAATGCAATGGCTGAATGTGGCACTGCAATGATCAAATGCTTTGCTTAAGGTGCTGTTCCTTGTTCTGTAATAAAACCACTGTTGGTCAAGTGACTTGATTTGATATAATTAGAATAAACATTGCAGGGGTGATAAACACTTTTTGCGGGGTGAAAAAGGGAACTTTGTCTCTGCCATGGTGCACAGATGTAAATTCTCAACATGAATTTGCCATTGGAGAAATAGGAATTACAATAGTTAGAAAGGTGTTTTAGTTAAAAGTTATCAGAAGGAAGTCAATTATATTGCAATGAGTGCCTTGGAGAAAATTTATGAAAGGTTGTCCAAATTAGAGCCTGTTGACGATGCAATTTTAGATCCAGCAACTGGTTTAAAAGAAGAAAAATTAAGTTCGTTGCAATTGAACAATAACAATAATACTGAAAAGATTAATACTGAATTGAAAGAAAAATACCTCACTCCTTTAAATAGATTACCATGGAGTTTATTAAGTGAATTTGATGCATCTCCAGAAATGTCAAAATTGAAAAATGATAGTGTCAATTTTTCCTTGATTGAAAAACCAGTTTTATTGAATAGAACTTCAATTAGGTTTAGACGATCTGGAATTGAAGGTAGAGTGATTGCTACATCTGAAGAATTTGCTACCGAGTTATTAGAAAATGGTGCAGCTTCCACTTCTTCTCTATCTTTTAATAGAAAATATACTGGTAATTCCAAACTAAATGTCAAAGGTACGACTGCGAGCTTACCATTTCTACCGGGTGGTTTGAATAAACCAACTGATGATTCAGACGTCACCCCTGAGAATGCTTCAACTAGATATCTGCATCGTGATCAATATGGATTGTTTGATATTCCTCAAGGTTTTACAAGAGGTTTACGGGAAGAAACTGAAAATGTTGACTTGGACATTCTTAATGGTAAAACCGATCCTACTGAAAGTGACTTATTAGCTGAAGATATAGCAGAATTTGATTTTGATGGATTTGATGCTGATGAAAATGGGGATGCTTCTAAAACACCCACTACAACAATATCGGTAAGTGCAAAGCCGCATCCAACGGTTGATACAGAATTCGAAAAAGAAATTGCTGAATTCATACCACAAAACACAATTATTCGACCTTCAACAGCAAATACTTCATTATTTCAACAGCAAAAACGTAAAATTAATTGGGCTCATGTTGTTGATTTAAATCATAAAATTGAGAATTTTGATGATTTAATTCCAAATCCGGCTAGAACTTGGCCTTTCGAACTAGATATTTTTCAACAAGAAGCAGTCTATCATCTAGAACAAGGTGACTCTGTTTTTGTTGCTGCTCACACATCTGCTGGTAAAACTGTGGTTGCAGAGTACGCAATTGCTATGGCTCACAAGAATATGACAAAGGCAATTTACACTTCACCAATCAAAGCGTTAAGTAATCAAAAATTTAGGGATTTTAGACACACTTTTAAAGAAATCGATGTTGGTGTTATCACCGGTGATGTTCAAATCAATCCCGAAGCTAATTGTTTAATTATGACTACGGAAATTTTAAGATCAATGCTATATAGAGGTTCTGATGTTATCAGAGATGTTGAATTTGTTATATTTGATGAAGTTCATTATGTTAATGATGTAGATAGAGGTGTTGTTTGGGAAGAGGTTATCATTATGCTACCTGATCATGTTAAGATTATTCTTCTATCAGCAACTGTTCCGAATACTTTGGAATTTGCTTCTTGGGTTGGTAGAACAAAACAAAAGGATATTTATGTTATTTCAACACCAAAAAGACCTGTTCCTTTAGAAATATTTTTATTTGCAAAAGATACTCCATTTAAAGTGATTGATTCTAATAGAAAATTCATTGAGACTGGGTATAATCAACATTCTGATAAATTTTTGAAGGTTAAGCAATCGGATCAATCAAATGCTTCAAAAAGTGGTGGAAGAGGCGGTTCTCTTGGTGGTCGAGGTGGTTCTCGTGGTGGTAGAGGTAGCTCTCGTGGTGGTAGAGGTGGTAGTAATAGTGGTAATAATGGACCAAGATTTATTAAAAGAGATGCACCAACAAGCAAATCTTGGTCAACGTTAGTTGATTACTTGAGAAAGCAAGATTTATTACCAGCTGTTGTTTTCGTCTTTTCAAAGAAAAGATGTGAAGAATATGCTGAAACTTTGAGTGGATTTAATTTCTCAAATGCAAGAGAATCATCTGAAATTCATATGTTTATAGATAAAGCGGTTTCAAGGTTAAAAAAAGAAGACAGAGAACTACCACAAATTTTGAGAATGAGAGAAATGCTTAAAAGAGGTATTGCAGTTCATCATGGTGGTTTGTTACCAATTATTAAAGAAGTTGTTGAAATTTTATTTTCAAAATCACTAATTAAGGTTTTATTTGCAACTGAAACCTTTGCAATGGGTTTAAATTTACCAACAAGAACTGTTGTTTTCAGTTCATTAAGAAAACATGATGGTAATAATTTTAGAGATTTATTACCTGGTGAATTTACCCAAATGTCTGGTAGAGCTGGTCGTAGAGGTTTAGATAAAATTGGTACTGTCATGATTATGGCATACCAACAAGCAGTTGATAAAAATAGTTTGAAACAGGTTGCCTTAGGTAATCCAACAAAACTATCATCACAATTTAGATTAACGTATACGATGATTTTGAATTTGTTAAGAATCGAAGCATTAAAGGTTGAGGATATGATAAAAAGATCATTTGGTGAAAATTCATCACAATCAATGTTGCCAGACCAACAGCTTGAAATTGTGAAATTAGAAAAAGAATTAGAAAGTTTACCGAAAGCTGATATTGAACAAATGCACCTTGAGAAACTTGAAAGTGTCTGCAATATTTGTACTGAATTAAAACACTTACGCATTTCAATTTATTCCTTATTATTGAAGACTAAACCTAAAAAATTCGCCAAACCAGGTAGGATTATTGTTTTTAAGAATAAAAAAGGACAGTCAATGGTTGGTACTATTATCGCTTATGGGGGAACTTATCTTGAATGTTTAGTTGGATGTCAAATTCAACACGAAGGGCAATATCAAAAAACAAATGAAACTGATTTATTTTTTAATCCAATATTTTCGGAACGATTCAACGATGAATGGTTTCCAAGGTGGTCAGCCAACGCTTCAACTAATTTACGGACAGAAAAGGTTTCATTATCATCACTTCAATTCATTTCAGATGAATTCATTGAAATTACAAAAGCAATTTTCAACAAAGAAAGTACAGCCGTACGTAATTTTATTTCTGATTTAAATACATTGTTGAATCGAAGAGAATTTTGGAAAGAGCTCAATTTACATTATTTAATGAATGAAACAAATATTACAAATATAACAAGCTATCTTGGTTTAATGCAAAAACTTTCGCAATACTTAAATGATTATACTGTTGTTACACTAATGGGAGAAGATGATAACTATCTAAATATTTCAACCAAAATGAAATTAATTAATGATATTGATAATTTGAAGCAATCATTAAGTGATGAAAATTTAGAGTTGTTGCCAGAGTATAACAAAAGATTAGAAGTTTTAAAAACACTAAATTACATTGATCCTCAACAATTAACAATTAATCTAAAGGGTAGAGTTGCATGCGAAATTAATTCAGGGTTTGAACTAATCATTACTGAATTAGTTTTTGATAATTTCTTAGGTGGATTTAGTTCTGAAGAAATTGTTGCACTTTTATCGTGTTTTGTTTTTGAAGGGAAAAGAGGAAATAAAGGAGATGAAAATCAAATAATTTTATCAACTCCAAGGTTAGAAAAAGGTAAAGAAAAGATCTGTTCAATTGTTGAAAAACTTATGGTTTTATCAACTGAATTACAAATTCAATTAACAGCTGAAGAAGAAGCCTTCTTAGAAAATGATAGATTTGGTTTGGTTAATACAGTCTATGAATGGGCAAGAGGTAGGTCATTTAAAGATATTATGGAGTATGCGAACGATGCAGATGAATCTGAAGGCACAATTGTTAGAGTTATTACATTTTTAGATGAAATTTGTAACCAAGTTAAAAATGCTTCTTTGATTACAGGTGATTCTGCTCTACATTCAAAGATGACTGATGCTCAAGAAAAGATCAAACGTGACATTGTTTTCTGTGCTTCTCTTTATTTATAGTTATTTAGTTATCTTTCTTTTTAGGAATTCTAATCATATTGCATAAGGAACGATCATTTTTACTAGGTAGTACCATATTGGACTTTTATCGGTAACTATAAAGCTAGCTATTACTGAATAAATCAATAGGTATGGCAAAGGATCCGCGAAAAACAGCTACTAAAAAATTATCTGAGTAATTTAGTGGGAGCATTTCTCTGTATTTGTCAAACTTAAAGTAATCTAATTTTAATTATAATAAAATCATTTAAAAATTATTTTTTTTAAATTATAGAAAGAGATTTTTATAGACATCTTCAATATAAATTAACAAAATGTATCATTATGTAGATCTTAAAATCTGATATTCAGCAAGAGCTACAAATTAAAAGAAATTATACGTTAATAATTAAAAACTATTTTAAACTTTTCATTCCAATTAGTTTGGCTTCACTGATATTGGCTGCCAGGAAACAGGAAATTTACAGAAAACTTGAGTATTGATTTCAAGAAATGGTGGTGATGATAAATAACAGTCCTTTGCAATTCCCAATTCAGAATTTGCATTAAGTTTTATATTTAACTTTGGTTTGCGGAGAGTAGTGAAAAGACAACACAAGCATCATAAAAAGAATTAATCAGTTTTACGCACACAAAAATATCAAGGTTGTCATATGTGAAGCTGTAAGTTTTATAGTTACTATCAATGATTTTTCAGTAAAGACTATTGATTTTGAGTAAAAGTCTCCGCTAACAATATATGCGATATGAACTCTTTATTCTATTATATTAGGTTTATTTATAGAATTATACTAGTCATTAAATTCTTGGCCTATCAGCTGGCTGAAAAGTGACTTACTTAATTTTCAATCCTTAAAACTAATGTTAAAAAAAACTAAACTATTTCACTTTAACGAAATATGTAACAATGAAATAATTGCAGATTTTTAATTTGGTTGTTCTCTCAAATAGTTATAGGTTTGCATATAAGTAGTTCGTTCATTATTCAATTGCTTAGAAAAGACGACATGAAAAAATATTTATTAAAATTTAATGAATCAGATACTGTTAATTCACAAGCAAAAGGATTTTTTTGCATGCTACCATAAACTTAATACTGTTTAATTTACTGTTTTGGATGAATATCAGTTTTAAACTGCGTTTAATTTTTTTTTTTGAAATAATGTGTCTAAAGTATTCAACCCAAGTCACCCTTCTGTAATTAGTAGCTTAATGATTCATTACCTTTTTTGTTCTTTTTTTTTAAGTTAACTTCACATCAAAATGGAAAGTAAAAATAAATGGAAATTGAAAAAGAAAAAACACCAATAAATAAAATCAATATGTGTTTGAGTACGAGGGAAATAGCTCGAGATGCATGTATAATTAAAATATTAAGCAAACACAATTAAGATGATTAATCTGTTGCATAATTTGATTTTTTTTTAGTTGTAATTAATCAAATAATTATTGTATAAATACATCATGAGCTATTTTCATTTTTTAAATATAATTCAAGAATAATATTTTTATCGATTATTAAAAAAAACAAAACCAATTAGGAAATATTATGTATCCTAATTTGGTTACATTTTGTGGGACATAGTAGTGAATGTTTACTACCTAAGAGGAGATGCATAAGTGGCCGAGCGGTCTAAGGCGACAGACTCAAGTTCTGTTACTGGTAACAGTGCGCAGGTTCGAACCCTGTCTTATGCAATCACCAATTTTCGCGGTTTTAGCTCAGTGGGAGAGCGCCAGACTGAAGATCTGGAGGCCATGTGTTCGATCCACATAAACCGCATTAATTTTTTAGTTTTTTTCATTTTTGAATTTTTCGGGGATGCGTTTTTTTTTGTTAATTTTCGGAAGGGAAAGTCGAAAAATTGGAAAATTTGAAGAATTCCATCATGTAATTTGGATACAAATGGAGAGGTGCTAAGGCAAAAAATCGTGATCCACTTGTTATTCTCTTTTTTTCTATTTACAAGCACCTCATGTCTTTCTTCCAACAAAACAAAGTGGCAGTTGCTGTCACCGCCGTACTAGGTTTGGGTACTCTTGCAGGTATTGTTTATTATTTGAATCAATCCACTACAACATTAGATTCTTCAGTAAACGATTCTTCAAAGAAGAAGAAGAAAAATAAGAAAAAGAAGGGGAAAAATTCGGCTGCTGCTAATAATTCTACATCTGGATCTTCCGAATTTTCTGAATATGTTATTGTTGAAGATGAAAATCCAGAAACTTCAATTTATCCAATTAACTTATCCACGAAATTACCTGAATTATCAAATGATGAAATTTCAAAATTATCAAGTGAAGAAAAGGAAAAATGGGCTATGGCATTAAAGGAAAAGGGTAATGAATATTTCAAGGCAAAACAATATGAAAAGGCAATTATTTACTATACTGATGCTTTATTATGTAAGAAAGATCACATCTTTTATGGTAATAGATCTGCTTGTTACTATGCCTTAGGTAATACTGAAAAGACAATTGAAGATGCAACTTTTGCATTACAATTGAAACCAGATTATTCTAAATGTTTACTTAGAAGGGCTCATGTTTATGAAGATGTTGGTAAGTATGAAGATGCAATGTTTGATTTAACTGCTTTATCAATTTATGGTGGTTTAGCTGATAAATCAAGTGAATCTATTTTAGAAAGGGTTTTAGCTAAACAAGCAACTAAATTAAATGATGAAGTTTATTCCAATTTACCTAAAGAATTACCATCTTCCTCATCAATTTCTTCATTTTTAAGTGCTTTCGTACCAGAAGATATTGATTTAGATTTATCAAAGTATGAAGAAGATTCAGGTATTTATTATTTGATTAAAGCATTGATTGAAATTAATAAAGATACTGATGAAGGCTATGAAAATGCTGATACCTTGTTAAACCAATCCATTGAAAGATTTGAAAAGAATTCTTATAAGGATAGTGAAAAAGAATTAGTTGCAATTGCTTACGAATATATGGGAATTTTTGCATTTTTGAAAACTTTAGATTCTGCAAGTGGCTTTATTGAAAAAGCATTATTAATTTATCCAAGACCAAGAATGCATGTTGTTTTAGCTTTAATTTCTGCTGATAAAGGTGATTATTTATCAGCTGATGCACAATTTGCAAAAGCAATTAAAATGAATCCAAAAGATCCAAATATTTATTACCATTATGGTCAAGTCTTTTATTTAATTGGTGACTTAAACAAAGCTCAAGCAAATTTTGAAATGGCAAAATCTTTAAACCCAAAGAATGTTTATGCGTTAATCCAATTAGCTTGTATTACTTATAGACATAAAGATGTTGAAAAATGTTTAGCAATGTTCAATCAAGCTAAAGTTTTATTTCCAACTGCACCAGAAATTCCAAATTATCTAGGAGAGATTTTATTTGATAACGGTGATGTTCAAGGTGCAACAAAACAATTTGATATTGCAGCAAGATTACAAAGTGTTATGCCAGGTAATAATATAGGTGTTTTACCATTAATTAATAAATCAGTCATTTATCAAAAGAACAGTGATTTTGATGAATGTACAAAAATTTTAGAAAGTGCAGTTAAGATTGATCCAAAGTCTGAAATTGCATGGACTAATTTAGGTCAAATATATTTATTAACTCAAAAAATTGATTTAGCAATGGAATGTTTTGAAAAAGCATGTGTTTTATGTAGATCGGCAGAAGATAGAAAACAAACGATTGCATTACATGAATCTGCTAAAATTCAATTAAAAGTCAAAGAAGATCCTGCATTAAATAAGAAAATGCAAGAAATTATTGCTAAGTATGCTGGTACTGCAAGATAGATGATAAAAAAGCAAGATCGATAATGAAAATTCTGTGTTTATAATTTTTTATGTTACCAACTATATTTTTTCTTGTTTATAATGATATTTACAATTGATTTTAAAAAAATTACTTCAATAATATTTTTTAGAATCGATTTAACTATATAATTAATTCTTAATTAATCAATTACTTAACTAATCTGATTTGAAAAAAATAAAAAGGAAATTAAACTTAAATGATGTTTTTTATGTTAAAAGAGATATAAATAATAATAAATATGATGAACGAATTATATAAGATTTGAATGTATGATTATCAGACTATTTAGTGAAAATATGCTTTAATGGACCTTTAGAATGGAAGAAGTTTGAAGAATAGTCCTTCTTCTTGAATTTCTTACCCTTTGGTTCAGTAACGTAATAATCCCAACCATTTTGTTCAGCAAATCTAATTGCTTGTTCTTTATGGACAAAGCTAATTCTAGTTGCTTGCATATAATCAGCAGTACTTTGGTAACCAGTAAGATCATTTTCCCATCTATTACCTTTACCTAAGATATCCCATTCTAATCTCCACGATTTTGAGTTTCTATCACCATTTTGAGTTGCATACTTTGCTTCTTTATATATTCTTACTAATCTGTTACCTGAGATTGATAATTCTTCTGGTGCACCAGAGATAAGTTGTTTACCATTATTTGTTAAATCTGTAATTTCTTTAACTTTTGCAGGAACTTCGATAGATGCAATAACCGGGGTTGCACTGGTTGAATTCATACGAAGTCCATTAATGGTGGGTCTCAATGCAGATACTCTAAGGGTTCTAGCTAACATGTTTGAAAATATAGTTGTATTGTGATTCCTGCTGGAAAACTTCTAAAATATCACCTTTATCCAATCGATTTGTCTGTGTTCCAATTGGTAAATTCATGTTGTAATTGGAAAATCAAATTTCCCCTCCTAAAAAATTGAAAGGGTGCACGGAAGTAAATCTTGAGCCGACCGACGCAACATGTTTTTTTGAGTGGTTTCCTTATTAGGAAATAATATTAATTCATTTGAAGTATACTCTGGCTCCAACATAGCAAGTTTGGGAGCATAGGTTTGCTAGATACTCACAAACGACTATTTGCACATTAGGTTTTCACATTTTTTTCTGACCGGCTTCTGATAAAGCTATGGTTAAAAATCATTCAATTCATTTAATTCTCAAAATAGATTTACAAAACTCACTTTTTTTTTGAACTTCAATTTTTTCCAGATCATCTTGTTGAGAATATACTCCGCAATTTACTTAGAAATTTGGATTATATATATGCTTTAATAGATTATGTGCTGTCTTCGATGTATTTTGAAATAAATAAAAGGCATATTATGATTTTTTTATAAGCGTGATTTATCATTCTCAATTGCACAACTATTTACTCACAATAACATAGCAGTTTTCTTGATGCCATATTTGGTTTTATTAGCTTAAAAGCAAATAAAAACTAGAATATTTCAATGAAGTTATACACGATATATCTCTTCGAACAGAAAGCACTTTGATAATTAAAAAATAAAACAATCGGGAATTTTTACTTGATAATATTTTCAATGATAAATTATTAACATCTTCTGATATAAATATAAGATAAAAACAAAAATTTAGCTGTCAAATACTAATAATTGAGCATAAAAAATAGGAGAGAAACACCATTAAAATTAAAGCCAAGTATGAACATAAAAGTGAGCTACAATGTTTTTCGAAAAAAAAAGTTTTATTTTATAATAAAGTAATTACATTTATACACTAAATCAGGAAACTAGCACCCACAAAAGGAAGAAAACTATGAGCACACCAAAAATTTTAAGCATAAGCCACCTGTTGCTGCTTACATTGTGATAGTATTTCATAAGTTCTCTTTGTGCACCAGTAATGTTAAGACTGACATCTTCTACGTTATTATCAATCCTTTGGATAACTTCGCCCTGTTCTTGAACCATAGTAGCCAATTGTTGAAACAATCCGCCCACTTCATTGATTGTCGATTCAATAGCATCCACCGCACTACTTCTTTCTTGAATATATTGATTATTCTGTTCCTCCAACAACATTAATTGTTGATTTTGATCCGGTAAACTTAACATCTGAGTATCATTATCACCGTTCCCATATGAAGCTATGGCTGCGCTGTTGGCATCGGTTTCCGCCTTGTTGTTCATATCTTGCAGATTCATGCTTGCTAAAAATGGATTATCTGACCCAGATCCAGATCCAGCTCCAGCTGCTCTAACAGCGTATGGTACATTTCCAGCATTATTATCCACCGTACTATCAACGGTACTTTTAACTGCAGCAAGTAATTGTTCTTGTCTACTACGTTGTAACATTTCTGTTCGTTGTCTTGCTTGTAAAACTTCTTTAAAATTTTCACTAATATTTTTGGTTTTTGTGTTCAACAATTGAACAACATTCTTATTATACACTGTTAGTTGTGCATCTGCGCCATTGCTATTTACATTTTTGTTATTTTGTAATGTTTTTAAATCTTTTAGTTCCTTTTCAATTCGAAATATATCTTGTTTAATAATATATGTTAGCTCAATGATATCTGTAGGCTTATCGCCAAATAATTGTTTACGTTTAGCCAACTGTGCTAATTTAGTTAATGATTCAGTAACGCGTATAATATCTTTAGCAATTATACCTGCCTTTTTATTAAATTCATTTTTAGAAGTTGGTGACGAAATTGAAGATTTTGGTGGCTGTGTAAGTTGAATTTTCTCTTGTTTGGCAAAAGTGTTGACCGCTTGTTGAAACTCAAAGGTACGATCCTGTATATTTGTTCGGGAATGAACTTCCATGTGGGCTGATTTAGATGTCTATCTTATTTAAAAAAACAACCCAACAAGTAATCTTGAAAATCGAAAATTTCAAAATCTCAAGAATTTGAAGAACGGACAAGATTTTTAAATTTTAGATTAATGATTAAAGCCTTGTCTAACTTTCAGGTTTCATATTCCAGACATTACCTAATGTGTTTTTTCATTACAAAAAGCATAAACACAATCTCAATTTCTCCCACTTTACTAGATAAACTATATAAATAATGTAACATTTCTTTAATATCACATGTGTGCTTCTTGCCCACAAACGTTACAAAAAAAGCGGATTTTATTAGTATCACCAGAATTCATCGGACGTGCATTGAAATCAGAATGCCCGCAAGTGCTACATTTAAAAGTTGTAGTCGTTGCATTTGTTTCGGTTTGGTTTAAGCTTGTATTCGATGATGATGAGTGCTGGTTTTGTTTAATATCATGAACCTCACCTAATTTTGGGGTATTTAGTAAAATGTTTTTAAGTTCATCATCAATATTTTTAACTGAATCAGAAATTTGAACTGAACTTAATGAAGCATTTTCAGATAAGTTTTTTGGATTATCTTTTTCCTTTGTTCTTGCATGCATACTTGAAGATATATTTTCAACTGAATTAGCTGTTGTTTTATTGGATGTCATGTTTTCTTTGTTATTTGTTTCGTCATGTTCAATTATATTAATCATTGGAACAGATGAAGGTTTATTATAAGCCTTGTAATTACTATTACTATCATAACTTTTTTGAATCGAGTTTGATGATTCTGATGTTGGAGTTCTTGAAATTGTTGATTCAATTGCAAATTTATTTGCTGGTTTAAGTATACCTTTATTTTCTTGTCTACCTCGAAAAATATTATCATAATCGTAACTGTTATTAATAGTATTATGATTATTGTTATTATTGTTATTATTATTCGAATACACGGATGCCATTGTATCGGTAATATTCATTCTACTAGCTTCATAATTTGGGATGATTAATGAGTTTCTATTCAAAACTTTTTGATTAATTGTTTGGTTCATTGTTTGTCTTCTTTTCTCAATTATTGTTGAACTTTTTTTACTCTGTATCGCCTTCCTAATATAATGGGAAAAATCCCTTCTAAAAACCTTAATCTTACCTGAATTATCTGCTGTAACAATAATTGAAGTTGATAAATCATCAATTTCCAAATCTTTAACATGTGATTCTTTTAATGCAAATGAATATTGATGTTTTAGGTCAAAAATAGGATCATTACTTAATTCCAATAATTTTAATGACGCCCTAGGTGCAAAAATTGCCGAATTACACCTTGTACTATTTGTATGAAATGCACCATAATACTTATTTTCAATTATACTTTTATCATCTTTGAAAAATTTCAAAATATCAAAATGTGCTTTGTTGAATATTTTTTTTTCATTCTCAATTTTATTTCTTTTATCCGAGTAAATTTGCCACATGTAAGTCCAACCATCTTCACTACCTGTTATAACATAAGTATTATCTTCATTTGAATTCGCAAAAATACTTGATGATTTATTTGAATGTCCTGAATACGTAACCTCCAGAAACCTTCCTTCGTAATTAATTAATCTAACTTTTGAATCATTTGTTGAAATGATTATTTTTAAAGTTGGCTTAGTTATTGGGTTATTTTCTCCATTATTTATTGAATTATCCACTAAAGCCGTTATACCGGTAATTCTTGGCATTTTCTTCTTAAAATGATAATCAGATTCAATTTCAAATCCATCATTAACAATTCTAAGTGAATAAAGATAACCTTTGTCACAACCAACAAAAAATCTTTTACAATCTGGAGAAAATTCCAAACAAGTGATTAATTTATTCAAATTGATTTCATAAACAATTTCTTTCTCCAAAAGCGATATCAAAACGATTCTACCATTCCATTGTGAGACAATTATAAATCTATCATCAGTTTTATGGAATTTTGAACATGTTATAATACTATCAAATTTATAAGTTTGTAAACAATCAGCTCTATCCACATGCCATAATTTAACAGTACAATCTTCTGATGAACTCAACAAAAAATTATTCTTGGACCAATCCAACGAATTCACAGTTTTATCATGGAAGAAAGTTTTCACTGGTTTTGGTTTAAAAACTGGTGCATAAACACTTGATTTTAACTTATTATTACTAGTTGACAAATTATTAACACCGTTTAACGAAGTGGCTCCGATACCTGAATTGTAATTATTAATTGTATTTTTTCTTGACCTAGGATTTTCATTTGATATCGTACGTAACAATGAATCTAGATCAGTCATTGTCTGATCAAATGCAGAATCAATAAACGATTCTCTATGCGGTTTAACAGGTATATTCAGCACATTTGGATTACCAATTGGAGGATCCATTGCAGTTGGGGTATCATGTCTATCCATTTCAGAAGTAATAACTTCCCAGATTTTAATCAATCCGTCAGCACCCGCTGATGCTAGATATTTACCATCTGGACTAAATGACAAGTTGTAAATTGCATCATAATCAAGCAATGAAGTGGAATTAACTTCAGGAGATGGTGAAACTTTTGATTCTAATTCTTCACTTAAGTCGGATCTATTCTGCGAATGATTATTACTACTATTTAAACTTAAAGTATCATGACCGGGACTTAAAACAGTATTATTATCATTATTATTGTTGAAAATATTTGTATCATTAGTATTTAATTCCTGAGAAAGAAAGAAATGGGTAAAACCTTTATTGGAAAATCTTGAATTTTTTCGAAATAAACTAAGATATGTTAAATCAATCTTTTTCAATTGTTCAAGCTCAATATGTAACAAATTTCTACTATTGGCTTCATCAACTAGTGCAGGATGACTAACAGCAGGATCCAACAACACGTTTTTCGGCAAAATTGTCTCAATAACTGGACAAACAACTGAATTTTTAGCTGAGGACAAATTGTTATTAATATCGTTACAAATTTTGATGTTGGACGAAGAGTGACAGAGATCAGGAGACAACAAATGTGTGGTATCTTGAATGAAACTTTTCATAATGTAAACCTAGCTGTCAATGGGTATTCAAAGCAAGGTAAACCTATCAATTTACCCTTCATTACATGCTATAATGGCATATTGTATATGATCTAAATTAAAATCTGAAGTTTGATTAAGCCTCATCCGTGCACCAAAATATTCTCTTTTCCTTTTGTCGACGGTGGCGAACTGAATAAATTTGATTACTGCATTTTTGCTTTCTTTTCTTTTCGTCTTCTGTTCTTATTCCTCTTACTTTCTACCTAATCAACCAACCATGGATAGTGAATACTCTACTGTGCAACTTTTTGTGAGACCAATCAACACCCAAGCCAAACACGAAGAAGTCCAAGATTTCTTTTCCGAATGCGGAGCTTTAAAGGAACTCAGACTGATGCCTGGTTACGCCTTTGTCGAATTCGAAACACCTGAAATTGCTGAAAAAGCTTATAAGGAATTAGCTGAAAAAACTTTTCAAGGTGAACCTTTACAAGTTGAATATGCAAAGAATAAGCCTGACTACGCTAAAAAGGGTGAAAATAGAGTTAAAGTTAGTAATTTACCAATTCCAACTGCATGGCAAGATTTCAAAGATTTCTTACGTGAATCAATTCATGTCCAGCCAACATTTGTTCGTATTCCTCATGAAGAACCTTCTATTTGCCACTTAGAATTTGCCACTAGAGAAGAAATGGAAACTGCAATCAATTCAATCAACGAAATTAAGTTTAATGAAACTGCTATAATAGCTGAAGAAGATACTTCCCCATATATTGCTTCTGCTTCAAGACAAATGGTGAATAGACGTGGCAGAGGTGGTTTCCATAGAGGTGGTCCACAAAGAGGTGGTTATTATGGTGGTAGAGGTGGTTATTTTCCAAGAGGTAGAGGTGGTTATGGTGGTCCAGGTGGTTTTAGAGGAGGTCCTCCAATGGGTGCTCCTTATGACTCTTACGGCCCTCCTCATGGTGGCTATAGAGATTATCCACCAAGAGGTGGCTACATGGGTAGAGGCGGTTACATGCCAAGAGGTAGAGGTGGTTACATGCCAAGAGGTAGAGGCGGTTACATGCCAAGAGGTGGTTATGCACCAAGAGGTGGATTTGCACCAAGAGGTGATTATGGTCCACCAAGAGACGATTTTGGTGGTGCTCCACCACCTCCAAGAGGTGGCGATTATGGTATGCCAGGTCCAGGTCCTGACTTTAGAGATGGCTTACCACCTCCAAGAAATGACTACAGATCAAATAGAGAAGATGGTGGTGATTACCAAGGTGATAGAGACTTCAATAGAGATAGATCTCCAGGTAGATTTTAAATTCAAGAATCCATTGATTTTATAAAGAATTTGTTTCATTTATGACGATTATTAAATAATCAATTAATTTCCTTTATCCCACAGCTACTGAAAATTTGGTTACAGTTATTATTATAAAAGGAAACATTATCCATTGTTTAAGCTAACTCAATATTTAAAATTGTTATTAAAAAGCCTTTTCCTTAATTCTACAATTTGTATCTGTTTTTGATTTTCCATTTTACATCCTAAATTTTTCATTTTCCACTTTATCTCCATTTTCTATTTTCATTTTCTATTTCATTTACAATTTCCATTTCAGTTTTGATTCTCAACATGTTCTGATTGAATCATTTGATGAAACACGACAGACGAACTACCAAGTAAAACATTAGATAAATTAAACTAAATTAAACTAAAACTAAACTAAACTAAACTAAATAGAATAGCATAGAACAATAAACAAAGAAAATAGTAATAAGATGCAACTTCATTTCCTTTTATTCCAAATCCTGTCCTAGTCGGAAACAAGTATTGAATTAAAGATTGTTAAACAGTTCTGTGAGAGAAGTGTCTCTCACAAAATTGAAAAAAAAAGATTTATTTTCAATTCTAGGTTTTTCTCGCTGGCGGCTTCAAATGAATAAAATTTCCATTTCAACAATGATTTCATCTCTCGGGTGGCAAATTCATTCTTCAATCGTTTTACCTGGCTACAAATACGCAATGGATAATCCGACTGCAGAGGAACAATCCTTATTGAATCAGTTTGCAGAAATTACCAATTTTGATCAAGAAAATGAATCAGCAAAAGTAAAACGATTACTGATGGTGTGTAATTGGAACTTGGAAATTGCTATTGCAAGATATTTTGATAATGATTTCCCTGAACTTTTAAATGATTCAGACCTGAGTTCATTGAGAAATATTAGTACAGGAGATAATGATTTGCGAGCTGATTTCACACCAGAAAACAATATACCCGTTTCAACAGAAACATTAACTACACAGGCTGTACCATTAACGAATAGTATCCAACCATCACACTTTACGACAATGTCTTTTCCCGATGATAATTCAAGATCATTTTTTTTGCCAAAATTACAACGTGCATTTCCAATTAAGAATAAATGGAAATTTCAAGCAGGTTTATTAAGTAATAACAAAGTAAATAATTCACTCAATTCTAGTAAATTAGTCACGCCATTGGTATTTTTAATCATGTTAATACCAAGAATGTTGTTATTAATAGGGTATGGACTAAATAAACTATTTGGAAACTTTACACCTACACTATTTAGAATTTTAGGGCTAAGAGAAGAAGAAGATGATTTCCCATCATCACCAATCTATAATTCAATTGAAGAGATCAGTAATAATAACATCGAAGATTATATAAAAGAAATTTCAGGTAAATCTGAAAAAGATTTAAAATTACCCAAAATATTTAAGGGTGAATTCAATGATGCCTTTGAAGAAGCAAGAAATAATTTAAAATGGTTTTGTATTTTATTGTTCAATTCTAAATCAATTGAAACGAGTAAGAATTTGGTTAAAAACGTTTTAACAAGTGAAATTTTTATTGATTTTGTTGAAAGGAATGATATTGTTTTATATCTTGGCGATGTCAGTTATCCGGAGCCTTTTGAAGTTGGCCAGTCTTATAATGCATATGGAATTCCATATCTAGCATTAATTGCAAATGTATCTGTTACCGGCCTGACACATTCTGAATTTTCAATTGTTACAAAATACCACAAATTTTTAAAACAATTTAGTAACAATGATCAGGACAATTTAAAGTCAATTTCGAGAATTTTTAAAAGATTAGATAAAATTATTAGTAAGTATGAGCCCCAATTGATATCTCAAAGATTTGATAAACAAGAAGCTGATTTTTCAAGAATTTTAAGAGAACAACAAGATAGCGCATATCAGGAATCTCTATTAAAAGATATGGAACGTGAGAAAGAAAGACAACGTAAAATTAAAGAAGAAGAATTACTCCAATCTAAAAAATTGAAAGAAGAAGAAGACTTAAAGTTGCTTGCGTTGAAAAGAAAAGAGTGTATCATCCAGTTTATTAATAAGCATTACAACAAAGACGCAGCAAATTGGAAGAAGGGTGACTCTACCAATATTCAATTCAGAAAGGAAAATGGTCAAAGATTTATTAAAAAGTTTTATAAGGATGATACTGTTAGGGATATTTTTATGTTCGTGTTAGCAAAAGAAATGATTGACAATATATTACTAAATGGAGTTGACGAGGACAACAATGACAGTGAAGATAATGACGATGACGAAGAAAAATATCTTTTTGAAAATGAAAATGATGTTTTAGAATATTTAAGAGATTTTAAATTTAAATTTGATTCTGATTCATTACTATCTGAAGATTTAATTAGATTCCAATTTGATCTGGTTTCTCCTATGCCAAGGTTAAGATTGAAGCCCGGATTTAATTTAATCAATGAAATTAAAGAAATCTGGCCAAATGGCTCTGTTTTAATTGAAAAAAATGATTACGACGATGACTATGATGATGATGATGATGATGATGATGATGATGATGAAGATGAAGAAGAAGAAGAAGAAGAAGAAGAAGAAGAAGAAGAAGAAGAAGAAGAAGAAGAA